>CBVK0103435575.1:0-10481 GCA_900067695.1 Picea abies | reverse complement strand
CCTCCTTGAAGAAATACTTGAATTCATTGGAGGTGTACTCTCCCCCATTATCGAACATCAAGACCTTGATATTATTACCTATGTGGTTTTTTACTTCAGCTCTAAACTATTGAAACCGACTAAAGACCTCATCCTTGGTATTCATAAAAAAGATCCAATTTTTCCTAGAAAAAACATCAATAAAAGTCACATATTATGGTGATCCCTATAATGACACTACTTACATCATCCCACTCACATATGAATGTAAAAGATCCAATATTTTCTTGGACCTACTCTCACTGCTTGGAAAATCACCCTTGGAATTCATGCCAAGTGCACACCCGCTGTGTCTCTCTGTTGCTCAATAGTAAACTTTGGAAGACCTCTAAGAATCCTCCTCAGAATTAGAAATTCCATATAGTGTAGGTGTCCCAACCTCTTGTGCCACAACTCACATAGGTTTCCATTGTCTTGTACCAAATCTTGCACAAGATTTCCATGAAACCTATATAAAGTGCCTTCTTTAACCCCAATAGCCACTTCATTGTCCAAAACATATTTATATGGATGTATGAGTACCTTCCCTCTCTAAAAAGTAATGACAAAACCCCTATCCTCCATAGTTGATATTGAAAGCAAGTTATTCTTCAAACCTAGTATGTAAAGCACATCCCAGGAATCCAATGAAACTCTTGAATAAAGCTGGAATGCAATTTTTCCCTCTCCCTTTACTGCATACCTAGAATCATCACCAAGTTTCACATGAAGATATAATTCCTTCTCCATCAGACTACTAAATATCTATTGTTATTTTATCATATGATGCGATGCACAACTTTCCAATAACCAAGCACTCCTCATAGATGTGTTGGTAGAAAGGAAGGAAACCAGTGAGTAATTCTTCTCAAAATTTGTTGCAAAATCATCAAGTTGTGTCTTTGTTGATGTTGTTATCTACGTGTTTCCATTACCCTTCTTCTTCTTCTCTAGACACTAAGATGCATAGTTTCCATTCTTATGACATGAGAAGAACTTGATTTTACTTGAGTCTTTCCATGGATATGATGAAGCTCTATCACTTTTACCCTTATTTATATAACTCTTTCATTTTCCCTTCCTTGTCTTACTGACAAGATCCAAGTTCTCTTCACTACCTTCGTGTTTATTTCTCTTATACGTCTCCTGAGTCTCTTCCTAGATTCAATCATCCTAAAGTCTCTTCCAATCTGGGAGATTTTCCTGAGTGACAACTCCCTTGACAAATGGCTCCCAATATGTGAGAACCATGCAATGCCATATTCACGAGATCTGTGTCCTCTATTTTCTCCGATATGGCTACAAGTTGATCATCGACCTGTGTGATCCTCATGAGATAGTTGGTAACATTATGAGATCTAGACATCTACACCAATATTCTTGTATTCCTTAATACCATATTCTTATTCATGTTTGTTTTTTGGAATAACCCTACCAAGGAATAAAACATCTCTTTGGCCATCTTCTTCTCAAGTAAGTGAGGAATTATATGATCCTTCATTAGATCCAAGATGACCCTATGTTATTTTATCTCCTTCTTTTTGTGAGCTTCCAAAACTATTGGATATGTTGATGGAGTAAAAAAAAATTCCACTAACATCCAAAGGTCATACTCCTTAAAATCCAAAGATACTCTTGCTTTCCAAGGGAGGAAATTGAATGCTTCATCCAATCTATATTCAATTCTTAACGATGTTGTTTCCATCCCTGAGACCTAATAAACTTCCTTGGAAATAACCTTCTGTTGAAAATGACCCTCGTACCGACCTTTATAGACTTGTACATGACTTCCACCATTAAATCTCTCATATGTACGCAATTGTGATCACTGAAACATGGATATGTAGTTCATTTTTACCATTGTGACCCACATATACTAGACTGTTCTCAACGTCTCATGTGTATGTATGAAACTATGATTTATGTGATCCATGCACACCTTAGTACACCTACAGAAAAAAGTTTTACCTCTATACGGTTGTTTCCCATAATTTCATCCTTCGATTTTTTTTTGTTATTTATTGATTTTCTATGGATATGAGATCATGTAGTTGGTTTCCTCCTCAAATCATATGCTCCAATACCATGTTGAAATTTCTCCTACCCAACACCTGACAATTAATTCCAAATAAATCACTTATTGAATTAAAGAATAGTTAATTAATCGACTAAACATGTAGCAAACGCATAAATAAGGAAACCAAATCATGCACACATAAAGACCAATATTTTTGGTTATATACCCCTGGAAAAACTCCACAGGGAAAACCAGTGCATAGAATGATTTTATTATGCTAAAATGAGGGCTTCGGTAACAGGGATGATGACCCACTAATAGAAATACAACTGCATACAAAACTAGCAAAGCCTGACTTGTTGTACGACCCAAAACTAGACACTTTTTGACGTGTGCATGACTATCCTTTAGAAAGCCCTTGTATGTACAAAATTGTCTCAAATGAAACCTGCATACATGTATGGAAGGACTGTATGACAAAATTTTGTATGGCGCGACACTCTCATGTGGCTTCCTCTAACTGAAACCCACCTGTGTTTTCTCTATTCTCTCTTCTCCTTGATCTGATCTTTATATGGAAGTCCTCCACATATCCAAGATATTGAATCATAGTCCTTTGTGATCTAATACTCTTGAAAGTAAAGTTCCTTCTCTACTCTCAAGAATCTCAAGTATCAAGTGTCTTCCTCGTTCACCCTAGCCTTTCTTTTATAATCGTGAGTTATATATTCAAAGCGATTGCATGTTGAGATTACTTTTCACTTCTCTTGAGATTTAGAAACATGCTAATTACTTTTAGAAATTTCCTCAAATAAATGAATTAAATAATTACATAATTAATTAATAAATTAATTTAATTTAATAATTCCTTTAATTAAAGTAAATCATAGAGTAGAAGGATTTGGATGATTTCAACATGTCTAGACACATAGACCTGTGCGGAAATACATGTATGATGCTACCACTAGCATCAACAAATTTCATCCACCACATCAAGCTCAGCTATACGTGGACCAAATCCAGAGCCACATAAGTGTTGATATGGCCCAATATAGAGCTTCCACATGTTCATGGGGCCATGATGAAGTCAGCATAACATCATTAAAAATTTCATGCCACTGCCCAAATATTCAAAAAAACATAAGCCATTGGGAAACGGACAGGTGTTCATATAAAGGAACAAAGATGGATTCTTTCGAATGGGTGAAATATAAGGACAACGCGCAAAATCATTTGATGGATAAGAGGGCTTTCAACGTAAAAAAATTCCTCACACCTTCATGTTCTTGGTAATGATCACACCGTTGCCTGCAACTAACAGAGGAGAATGATCATTATCCATACATGCAGACCCATGCAAGCTATGGGTCTCAACATATCAAGATGGGTGTGAGAAATCATTTTTCTCCATCAACAGTCTCCATAAGCACATGTCATGGTCTTATAAGAGAAAGTCATAAAAACGAAGTAAAACCAATATGTTAGTAATTTTCTTTATAAAAGGTGAGTTACTCAGATGTTAGGTGTAACTAATGATGACCCACAAGAAAATCCTCATAGTCAGTTCTTACTCCCAATGGTGACAAAGGAACAAAAAGAAAAAAAGTAAGAAGACTGAGAGACATTGTAATTTTTGTGGGTGATATGATCATCTAGAGTTAAATTTTTTTTAATAAGATGCAATCCTTAGAAGTAGCAATGAATAAGAACAACACCAGTCTTTATTCTTCTTCTTCTAACTTTTCTTCTCATGGACATGCACTTTCTACTCCTAGTTTTTTCTTCAATGAAGCATCTATTTCTTCTTCTAATGAATTGATTGTTGATTCTAGAGAATCTTATCATATGGCCAAGGACAAAGCAATTTTTTCTTCTCTTAATGAATGTAACACAAAACAAATATTTGTTGGTGATTATAGACCTAGATTTGTAGGGTGTGTAATAGTTCATCTATATGATGATCACTTTAATGATGTATTACATGTTCCAATCTCTTCTACAATCTTCTATCAATATACCAAATTGATCATTCAGATGAAGGTAATAATGTAGAGTTTTCACCTCACCAAGTCATAATAAAGGATTTAAAAGATCGTAAGCATGTCCTACCAACTAGAAGTGTTGATGATATTACCAAGTTGTATAGATTTTACAACTTTGGGTCTTCATATTTTCTATCATTTTTTATTGCTCATAGTGATGACTTGAGAAAACTTTGACATGAGTGATTCGATCATCTAAAGTAATTCTCATTATAATAGCTACGTAATTAGAATATGGTGATTGGTCTTCCTCTCATTTCTTCCAAAGATGGTGTTTGTGTCAGTTGTGTTCTCAACAAACATCATCGAGAAAATTTTGACAAATGTGCCTCTTCGCATTCCTTGGCCCCCTTGCATGTAGTTCATAGTGATTTTTTGTGGTCGACTTCATTATCCTTCTTTCTATGAGTTTAAGTATGTATATTAACTTTTATCAATGACTTCTCCAAACACACTTCAGTTTATTTCTTAAAACTTGAGAGTGAGGTTTTTGACATATTTTGGCCTATAAGGCCTTTGTAGAAAAAATATTTCGACATCAACTATAGAAGTTAAGAACAGATAATGGAGGTGAATATTTTAACAACAAATTTACAACTTATTTCACTACATACGACATTATACAACATATTGTTCCATATACATTACAACAAAATGGTGTTGCTAAGAGAAATAATCACAGATCAAAGGAAATAGTAAATTTATGATCTAATCTAAGGGATTAAATCCTCACTTTTGGGAAAAAGCTCTTAATTATGCCAACTACATAGTCAGTCACACTCCGACAAAGAATTTAAAAAACATAAAATTGAGAGAAGCATGATGTAACATTAAATTGGATGTAATCCACTTCTGTGTGTTTGGTAGTAAAGCATGGGCTTGCATTCTTGATGAGAAAAAGAAATCATTTTAGCCTAAAAGAAAGAAGTGCATTTTTATTGGATATTATGAATATGTAAAAGGTTATAGATATTTTCAATATCATTCCAATGAAATAATTACTAGGGAGATGTTGAATTTGATAATTTTTCAAATGATGAAAATGAGGATGAAAACCCACCTCCACCTACTCATCTTCCTCTGATTGGGTATGTTGAACATGAACCTACATCAACGCCACGACATCCCAAATGTGTCTCTACAAAACAAAAAAAAAATAGTTGTTGATCTTTCTGATGATCCTAGAGATGATCATCATATATGTTCATAGTTCCAGTGAGCCTCCCCTATTTTGACTCAAGGTTCAGAGACTCGTGATCTAGAAACTTTTGCAAAAGCTTATGGCCAACTAGATTGGGACACAACAATGTTTAGAAAGTTATGTAACATTATAGTCGCAATATATTCTAGATATAAAGTGATCAAACAATTCATATTCTTCTCAATACTAATGACTATATTGATCCATGGAGTAACCTATGATTGATCCATGATCTATATTAAAAAAGAATGGAGGATCATTTACTTATGATGGATTGTAAGAAACTCATATGTAATGTTTTTCCCTTTTGAATTAAAATATATTGTCTCAAGAGGTTGCATCATTGTCAAGTGTTTCCTTCTTTGAAGATATTATTGATGTAATACATTGGTGTATTGTGTGGAAATATAGTGTTTATTGAACATAATAAGGATATAATAAGGATATGGTGTATTGTGTGGAAATACTTTGTTTATTGAACATAATAAGGATAATAAGGATAAGGATAAGTTATACAACAATTAATTAGATTAATTATTTTGTATTGTAAAGAAAAAAAATATTAATATAATATGAAATTTCAATATAAAAATATATCATTATAATAAAACTAGCCCACCCACATAACCTGTTGGTGACGAATGATGAATATTTTTATATCAAATCACAACGCAGCTGCCACATCCAGGACCTAAAATATAAATAATAGGAGTAGGCTAACTAGGAAGCAATCTTAGGCACCTCTGAGTTCGATTGTAAAGTAGGCTAACTAGGAAGCAATCTTAGGCACCTCTGAGTTCGATTGTAACTCTAGACGCCATCACAAGAAGACAATATTTGTATAACGTACACTATATATTAAATTTCATGCAGAAATACACCAAAAAATTCAGTGCTATTGTTGCTATTAGAGGATCACCCAGAATTTAAAATTTTAACCTACATATTTCTCCACTTTTGAATTTATCACCTACATGTTTTATTTATCACCTACATGTTTCTCCACTTTTGAATTTATTTTCCAACATATTAAATGCCAAAGTTTTGAATAGTGATTTTCTTTGTTAATTGTATTATTCGAGTCTTCTTCCTCCTGGGTTTCCTGTCTGGAGTCTCTTAATTCTTAGCCTGTTTTATCTCGGCTATTCTTGATGACTTCTGAATTTTAATTTTAAGGTAATGCTATTGACTATGGCCATTTGGTAGACTAGGTTCCGCAGATGGTATTGAAAGCTATTACAACCAATTGATGGAAATCACTCTATAATATATATTCTGGATATTCCGAGTTTTAATTTGAAATGCGCTTACCTTCTTAATCCAGTAGAAAAATATTAGAAAACCATAGTATAATATAATCTGAACTGAAAATTGAATTTGCATGCATTCGCTGGAGGGAGACCCGCATATATTACTGTGAAGTAATAATAATAATATAATATATTATATTATTATATAATATAGGGCCAGCTCGGGATTCAGTTGTCTGCAATTCGGTTGAACATCAGGTTGTTGAAGAGCCAACTCGAGCCAACCCAACTGCCTATTATATATATATATATATATATATATATATATATATATATTGTGGAAGAATTCGTTCTCAAATAAATTGAATGTGGAGCAGATACTTTGAAACACAGTCTTTGAATCTACACTAAGAATACACTTAACTGGTCAGAAAATCAAATTAACAAAGAAAATGCATAGTCATCTTGGTGCTTTGAAACACTTGCAGAGAGAAGGTCATAGAATCAGATTAACCAAAAAAACCACCATTTGCAGAGAATGAGACTATGTATTTCCATCACCCTGGATTTTCTTTGCCATAGTCATTTTGTTACTTTGAAACACAGTCTTTGAATCTACACTAAGAATACACTTAACTGGTCAGAAAATCAAATTAACAAAGAAAATGCACAATCATCTTGGTGCTTTGAAACACTTGCAGAGAGAAGGTAATAGAATCAGATTAACCAAAAAAAACCACCATTTGCAGAGAAGGAGTAGTTATAAAAGTGATTGAGAGCTTATATATATTTATTGGCGAAACTCTCCCATCCATAAACCCTAAAAGTCTATGAACTTCCTCTCACAACATCCAACATCTTGAAATGAAATGTATCTGCATTGATGAGGGTTGGGTTTTTAAAAAGAAATTGCATCCATATACATACAGCTATAGTGCCAAAAGCCATGTTAATCCAACTGTTTCCATGTTAACCCCAACTGTTACTTGAAACACGGACTCTTAATCAAAAACATGGACACTTGCCAAATGCCTGTCAAATGTGGCATTCATAGTCGGCCTCTTCGTATTCATAATTTGATACTTGTTATTTATAACTTATAACTGAAAGTGAGAATAAGGTATTTTATATATAGTTATTTTTGTTAATTAAGTAAATGTGATAATCACTAGTTAGTGTAGTAAATTATTAATCATATTAAGTAAATGTGAAAAAGTAAACAATGAATAAGCATTTATAAATGTAAGAAAGTTATGAATATTTGACTAAGATCTTCAATTGTTGTTCATAAGATTAACAATTATAATTAAAAGATCATTAATTGTAACCATTTCCAATAAGTGTAGACCTATTGACTTAATAATTTTTTAAAATATATACAATAATTAATAATATAAAATATAAAGAGCATTCATAATTAGTACAATTTAAAAATGCATCAAAAATAAGATTTCCATAGTTACATTGATTAAAATAAATATAACAATAATAATAATAATAATCTAATTTTAATGTCACACTAAGCAGAACATCAAATTGATGTCTTTAAACTCTATTATTTGTGGCACAAAAAATTTTGTGGACCAATCTTTTGACTACTAAAATCTATAAAATCTATAAAAATATACATACCAAAATAATACTTTTTCTTTCTATGTAAAAAAGTAATAAAACTTTTCATTCATAAAAACATATTCACATTCTATTTCGCCATTTCATATTCCTCATAAATCCATATATTTCCAACCATTCTCATCATTCTTACAAACCCCTCCTGTGTAGCATAAAAATTGTTTGTGTGAGAGGCTAACTGTTCATTTTGCAACGGAAGTACATCACAATGCGCTCTCGGGTTGGTCAACCCTCAATTCTGCAAAGTTCCACGATAGAATTCTTGAGGTTGGGGATCACTTGACACAACAAGAAATGCAACAAGATCCTGTCGTCACCTTCGATCTTGAAATCTGGTGGCCTCCTCGCTAAATTATAGTATGTATCTGTATAACTGCACACTTTTTTACGTGTACGTGACTATCCTTTAGCAAGTCCGTGTATTTACACGATTGTCTCAACTAAAACCCGCGTATGAAATTTTCTTGTATGAAATTTTTTTGTATGGCGAAAAAACTCTCATGTAGCTTTTTCTAACTGAAACCTACCAGTGTGGTCTTTCTTCTCTTTTCTCTTTGATTTGATCTTTATATGGAAGTCCTCCACATATCCAAGATCTTGAATCATAGTCCTTCGTGATCCAATACTCTTGAAAGTAAAGTTCTTTCTCTACTCTCAAGAATCTCAAGTATCAAGTGTCTTCATTGTTCACCCTAGCCTTTCTTTTATAATCGTGAGTTATATCCTCAAAGTGATTGCATGTTGATATTACTTCTCACTTCACTTGATATTTAGAAACATGCTAATTACTTTTACTACTTTCCTCAAATAAATGAATTAAATAATTACATAATTAATTAATAAATTAATTTAATTTAATAATTCATTTAATTAAAGTAAATTACAAAGTAGAAGGATTTGAACGATTTCCACACATCTAGACACATAAACCTGTACAAAAATACTTATCCTATGCTACCGCTAGCATCACCAAATTCTTTCCACCACATCAATCTCAACTATACATGGACCAAATCTAGAGCCACATAAGTCCTAATATGGCCCAATATAGAGCTTCCACATGTTCGTGGTACCGTGATGAAGTCAGCATAATGCCACCAAACATTTCATGCCTCTGCCCAAATATTCAAAAAAAATTAATCCATTGGGAAAAGAACATGTGTTCATATAAAGGAACAAGGATGGATTCTTTCGAATGGGTGAAATATAAGGACAACTTGCAAAATCATTTGATGGATAAGAGGGATTTCAACGTGACATTTGTCCTCACACCTCCATGTCCTTGGTAATCTTCACAGTTTTACCTGCAACTGACAGAGGACAATAATCATTATCCATACATGCACACCCATGCAATCTATGGATCTCAACATAGCAAGCTCGGTGTGACAAATCATTTCTCTCCATCAGCAGTAAAGTTATAAAAACAAAGGAAAACCAATATGCTAGTAATTTGTTTTATAAAAGGTAAGTAACTCAGATATTAGGTGTAACTAATGATGAACCACAAGAAAATCCTCATAGTTAGTTCGTACTCTCAATGGTGACAAAGGAACTAAAACAAAAAAAGTAAGAAGACTGAGACACATTGTAATTTTTGTGGATAAGATGATCATCTAGAGTTTCAACTTTTTAATAAGATGGAATTCTTAGAAGTAGCAATGAATAAAAATGACATCAATCTTTATTCTTTTTTTTCTAACTTTTCTTCTCATGGACATGCACTTTCTACTCCTAGTTTTTTCTTCAATGAAGCATTTATTTCTTCTTCTAATGAATGGGTTGTTGATTCTAGAGAATCTTATCATATGGCCAAGGACAAAGCAATTTTTTCTTCTCTTAATGAATGTAACACCAAATAAATATTTGTTGGTGATTATAGACTTAGCTTTGCAGGGTGTGGAATAGTTCAACTAGATGATTGTCACTTTAATGATGTATTACATGTTCCAATCTCTTCTGCAATCTTCTATCAATATACCAAATTGATCATTCAGATGAAGGTAATAATGTAGAGTTTTCACCGCACCAAGTCGTAATAAAGGATTTAAAATATCCTAAGCATGTCATACCAACTAGAATTGTTGATGATATTACCAAGTTGTATAGATTTTACAACTTTGGGTCTTCATGTTTTCTATCATTTTTTATTGCTCATAGTGATGAATTGAACAAACTTTGACATGAGTGATTCAATCATCTAAACTAATTCTCATTATAATAGCTACGTAATTAGAATATGGTGACTCATCTTCCTCTCATTTTTTCCCAAGATGGTGTTTGTGTCAGTTGTGTTCTCAACAAACATCATCGAGACAATT
>CBVK0103435574.1:0-18324 GCA_900067695.1 Picea abies | reverse complement strand
TAATAATTATAATTATTATTATTATTATTATTATTATTATTATTATTATTTTAAGATTATGGTCAAGTCAGCACATCAAATTGGTGTATGAGATTCCCTTGTTTGTGGGACAAGGGACTAAATTGGTGTAAAATCTATGAAGGTATGTATACCCTACCCCACTCTGAATTTGAACCTGTGACCTCTTAAGAAGAAACACGTGTTCTTAACCATTAGAACCACTTAGACTATATATATTATTATATAATATAAGACCAACTTTCAATTTAAGAATTTAATTATCCACCATTCCATTGAAGATCAAGTTGTTAAAAAACCTAATATATATATATTAGAAGAATTAGTTCTCAAATAAATTGAAAGTCAAAAATATTGAAAAACCATAATATTGTATTTTAATTTTATAATGAAAAGATTAAATTTGAATGTCTTTCAATATTAAAAACTTAAAATATTATAATATTTAACCAGCTGCACTGGAATGTATCCCAACCCTCCCAATCATGTGAAGAGCAACTTGCTCATGCTTAAATGGTTTAGTTTCTGTGCCATTTTATATATCAAGATTAATAATAAGCGGATCATAGATAATAATAGTTTTAAATTTAGGGTTGATGTATTTACATCAAGCTAACTACGATATGAATACACTTTTTTTGAATCTACATTCATAGGTTATAAAATCAATTTAACAAAACATGCAGAAAGAAGGTCAGAAAATCAAATTAACCAAAAAAATCTATCATTTATAAAGAGGGAGCAGTTATAAAAGTGATTGAACGCTTATATTTCTTGACTAAACTCTCCCATCCATAAACCCTCAAAGTCTATGAACTTCATCTCACAACATCCAACATCTTGAAATGTAGCTGCAGTGATGAGAGTTGGGTTTTTTTAAAAAAATTGCATCCATATCAAGATATAATGTGAAACGCCATGTTAATCCAACTATTTCCATGTTAACCAACTATTTCCATGTTAACCCCTACTGTTACTTGAAACACAATCTCTTAATTAAAACATGGACAATGCCAAATGCCTACCAAATGTGGCATTCATAGTCGGCCTCTTCAGATTCATAATTTGATACTTGTTATTCATATTTGAAAGTGAGAATGGATATTTTATATATATTTATCTTTGTTAATTAAGTAAACTTGACAATTGTGTAGTAAATTATTAATCATATTAAATAAATGTGAAAAACTAAATAAAGAAAGGTAAATTTTTATAAATCCAAAGAAGTTATGAATATTAAATTCTATTCATTGATTTGGAAAGACGACTAAAAATATCTCAGAAATGTTGTCCATAAGATTAAGAATTATAATTAAAATATCATTAATTGTGTCCATTTTCAATAGGTATTGGACTTAATAAATTGTAAAAATATATATAATAATTAATAAAATAAAATATAAAGGACATTCATAATTACTACAATTTAAAAATGCATCAAAAAATAAGATTTCCATAATGATGAGAAATAAAAATAAAATTACATTGATTAAAATAAATATAAATATAACAATAACAATAATAATCTAATTTTAAGATCACACCAAACTGGATATATCAAATTGGTTTCTTTAGACTCTTGTTGTTTGTGGCACAAGGGATCCCTGTGTTTTGAATACTAATATCTATAATATCTATAAGGCTTTGGCTAAAAGTTAGGCCATGTAAATTTGGACAAAATCTCTATTTTGTGTTGTTTAAATTGACTTTCTAAATGCATAAATAGATTCAACCTGCTGAAAAATCTCTAGAACACTAGGATTATACAAACTTAACCACTCCAATCTTTAGATCCGACCATTCACCACCAAATTTCGACCAAAATCAAACCAAAAAAATAAAAATAAAACAGCGAAAAAATAAATAAAACCTTTAGAATACTTCAAATCTATAAAAATATACATACCAAAATAATACTAATAATGTTTTTTCTCACCATATAAAAAAATAATAAAACTTTTCATTCATAAAAACCGATTCACATTCCATTTCGCCAGTTCATATTCCTATCCTCCCCTCATAAATCCATCTATTTCCAACCATTCTCATCATTCTTACAAGCCTCTCCTGTGTAGCATCGAAATTGTTTGTGTGAGAGGCTAACTGTTCATTCTGCAATGGAAGTACATTACAGTGCTCTCTCGGGTTGGTTAACCCTAAATTCTGCAAAATTCGGCGATAGAATTCTCGAGTCTGGGGATCACTTGACGCAACAAGAAATGCAACAATATCCTGTCGTCACCTTCGATCTTGAGATCTGGTGGCCTCCTCGCTACATTCTAGTATGTATCTGTAACAACAACATCAATATATCGAATTCCAATTATAATCAGTATTAATTTTTGTTGCCATTTCAGGTTTTGACACACCGTGATAAAAACTACCCAGAACTTGGAGAATATCTACACTGGTAACCTTCCAAT
This sequence comes from Picea abies, assembly GCA_900067695.1. Taxonomy (NCBI): domain Eukaryota; kingdom Viridiplantae; phylum Streptophyta; class Pinopsida; order Pinales; family Pinaceae; genus Picea; species Picea abies. Next base: position 15,883 of record CBVK0103435574.1, on the reverse strand, counting down.
TGTATATATTTTATTCTTCATAAGCCTTTACTTTCTCTCTATTAACGTTTTCGTATACGCAGGGTCGTGAGAAATATTCCAGTGCGCCAAGATGCTCGCAGTGACCAAGGTAATGGATTTTTTTGTTTAAAGTGCTGATATTGTATGTGTGTGTGTAAAATCGCAGCAGAATAACAACCTGAGATTTGTATGATTAGGTGAAGAAATTATACCATATAAACCTCCAGTCCAAGGGGATACTCCTGTTTTGTACACTTTCACACTCTACGCGCAGCACGACATTCAACGACCGCAGGATTTGTCCGGCCTTCCTGTTCTTGACGATAAGCATGACCGGCGGCTGAACTTTAATTCAGAGGACTTTAAAATTTCAAATGATCTTCAGGTTATAAATACCATTTATTTCAAAGTTTGAAGACGAAACTTTGTTGTGAAACATTATAACATATAAAATAGTTTCAGATAATCTTCAAACAGTATTAAATACAGTTGGAATTTTTTATTGGAACTGGCATTACTTTTTGGATTGATTTGAAGATGTCATTTTTTAAGGGAAATATATGTTCTGAACTATTAGGTTCATTTACATTATATATATATTTTTTTAGCTCCATTTTGTTTGTAAGTTCTGTGTTGAGAATAACATCAAACGATTTCGTTTTATTTGTACTCCTTAACTTGGTCTTTGGTCTTTGAAATGGTAAAGGGCAGTTTTGGATTTTTTATCGGAATATTTTTTTTGGTTTAATTTTGTTGTAAATTTGATTAGAAATTGTTGAATCTACATATTTTAGTGATTAAGTGTATAATTTGTATTTTTTAATAAATTGAATCCATTTATACATATAAACAAGCTCATCTTACATCTATACATGGAATTCAAAAAAAAGGGAAAAGAAAGTATAAAATTGTTATTTTATGCATAATTGTTATTTTATGGTATAAAATTGGTATAGGCTTATTTTAATGTATAAAGTTGGTTTGAGAGTCTTTTGATAAGTTAAGTTAAAACTATGAAAATTATACATTCTTCATCATGTAAGGATATTTTAGATATTTGTCTAATGGAATTTCATTTTTAGTAAGAAAATGAAATATAATAAATTGAATAATATTTTTAAATATATAATTTTTATTTACTCTTTTTTTTTCATATTTATATTAATTTTATTTTTTAAGTTTATATTTTTATAAAAAGATGAAAGAGCGTATAATTTATATGTTCATATTGATATATAAAAAGTGGTATACATGTAGAGGAAAAATAGTATTTTTGGGAAGCTAGTTAAAAAAAATAGAAAAAAAAAACATGAAAGATAATATTTATTAAAAAATTCTATATTTGTAATATGCAAAAACAATTCTATGTATGTCTACAATTTCATAATCTACTAGTATGTGTAGTTTATTGTAGATCTTCATGAAACATAGATCTATATTACAATGCAATTTATTATGCAATTTATTACAATAGATCTCATATTTAATATTACTAGCATAACACTCAAAATTATACAAATAACTAAAACAAAATGAAAGAATTAAATGCACACAATATGTGACTTGGGAAACCCAATACAAGAAAAAATATAGCTAGAAAGTGAGGCCTATGCTTTCCTCTTTTTTTCTCAGTTATGAAATGAAGTAAAAAGAAAAGAGACAATCACTATGGATTTTCCATGGGAACTACTGGCCTAAATGTCTATTAAAGAATCTTCTATCTCCTCTATTATGTTTCAATATCCCACTCCTAGATGCTCTCCTCAACTATGGAACAATAAAAATACCAAAGGAGAAAAACTCCTTCCTTTCCTAATGACCTAGTATCTAACATAGCTTGATAGTCATCTAGGGTTAGGGTTAGGGGTTTTGCATGCCTCAACCCTTAATTAGTGTTAGGGTTTTGAACCTTATAAAATCTTATTGAATTTCCACATGTGACTATCCCCACATATGTGTTTAATGAGGGCTAACGTGGCATCCATTTGGTACCATAGTGGTCAATAAGGTAGGTCAACTTGTAAGAGGGATAAGTTCTACATACAAACTCTGATTGAGATGATTTTTGCACCATTGGAAATATTTTGCTGTGTAGAACAATGTTAAGGGGTTGAGACCTATACATGAAAATATTTTACCCAAAAAAGTGACATTTGATGCCTCAACCTAGATTTGAAAGTTTCCAAACCCTCAATCACCAAACTAAGATCTACCCCTAACATAGGCCCTACAAGCCAATTCCTCTAATTTTTTTATCATAGAAAGTACCAAGATAAATGAAAAATTATATAAGGATCCGTTATAGACTTCATGTCATATTTTTTCCTTAACCTCTTTTTCCTATGTTTTTTTTGGCCACACCTTATACCTTTTCTATTCTCCCCTAAAACCTTTGTTTCTATTGTATTTTCTTGGATATTAAGGGTATTCAAAAATGTATTATTCTTATCATCTAGGATGATCATGATTTATTTGTGTTGGTTTATATATCCATGTTCCAACAACACCCATGCCTCTTGCATTTTGTATAACTAAGAGAATTGAGAATCATCTTCTAGTTTTGGACACAATCTTGGGTAGATGCATGTAATGCTTCTTGGTTGTTGGTCCTCCTATTATCAACTCTACAAGATCCTCAATTCCTTCAACCACCTCCCTCATTTTCTAAGTATCACATCCTTCTATTACTTTTCGAAGATGATCTAATATTTTGAAGGGTGACTATTGTTATGCACCATCCCTTGATCAATGTCATTTTTATCTAGCGTATTAAGTCGATGGGAGGTAAAGTTGCAACTTTTAAAATAGTTATTTATGCTTGAAGGGCTGAGCCAATGTATTTTTTATTTCTTTCATGAAGAATGGACAATAAAAACCCTATCAAGATCTTATATATCCTTCTCATTATTTTTTTTCCTAGGGAATATGAAGAAATAATTGGTTTCTTCACTCGACTTTGTTATCACTAACTAGGTTTGAATCTCCGTGTTGACATATTCCTCAATTAAGATGAAGGAATGGAAGGTTCACCTCAATTATATCACATCCTTCCATTATTAGCTTGATATCGTTATTGTATCTAGTCACCTCAAACTTGACCCACAATTGGTAATGATATATGATACATTTTTTAAAATCATATCTTATATTGGATTACCTAGAATATTTTGTTATACCACACATTTAAATCCCTATAATTTCTTTACAGGTTATCAAAATCTTTTCTATACCTCTATTGCATGAAGGTTGTGAACATTAGTCCTTATTCTAATAAAAGTAAGTTGTGGCCTTGTGGAGCTTCCTAGATAAACATAACACAGGAAAATAGAAAGTATCCATGGTTAAACATATTTCCTTTACTTGGAATGTCATTAATCCATTCAATGAATTAGTTCATGAAGAAGTATCAACAATTATCTATTTCCTATGTGCACAAGTATTAATAATGAAAATAATATCTAGTGTGTATTCTACCCTCTTCTTTTTCCTCATGGCTTGACATGTCAAAATTTGAAAGTTGTCCTAATTAGATTTTTGGTAATGGTTGTGATGATGGAACCTACCTTTTTTTATACCATGTTTTTTTTTTGTAGAGTTCATCTTTGTTGGTATTCCTTACTCTTTTATTTTCTTGAAAGGCTATCTCAATATCAGGCACATCCATGGAAAATCTCATCATATCCTTAATGTGATCTAGTGTAAGTCCATCATAGCATTGGTTTCCATTAATGAAATTATCTAATTAGGAACTTGATACATCTATACATTGGCAGTGTGCTACCAAAGGTTACGACTTGAAGTAAGTTGGGTAGCGAGACATGAAATAATTGAAATTCCTCCATGACTTTTATTCTTATGTTCCTGGTACTTGTATGGACTTGACGCATGTGAAAGTATTCTTTGATCCTAGGGAATAGCTCATATCCCACTTCACCTTATTGACCAATATATTTTCATGTTCATTCATAAAGGAGGTTTTTAAATTGTGAAAAAATAAGTTAGTATATTATAAGTATTGGGGGGAGGGGTGGTTGGGGGGTGGGGATATAGGGTACATGAGGGTTCATAGGTATTGGGGGATATAAAAAGGGGTATCTAGTAAAAAAATAGGGATATCTAGTAAAAATAAGGGGGTTTTTTATTGGAAATATGTATTGGGAGGGAGGTTTAACAAAAGGATTTTGGGAGGTATTTATCATAATTTAGTGAAATTAGGGATATTATTTAATATCCCATGAATGGATGTGCTATGTCACAGGTTTAGTAAATGAAGGGCATGTGTCATAGTCATTTAAGTGGTTCTCAATGAATCTTGTGAATTCTACCCTTCCCATGAAGTCACCTCTTTGATATAATCTAACATCAATGGGGTATGCATGCACATCTTCTTTACTGTCAAGAGAGATTTGAAACATTTTCTTTCTAATTTCTTCTGTTATGTGAGATTTGTGTTTGGTATATAGTAAGGATAAATCATAAACTATCTATTTCACTCATGATTTCAATTTGTTGGATTGGTTCATAAGGAAAAGAAAAATAATCATCTCAAACACTTATCCATTTCAAACTTGGGATACATGCTATATTATAATTTAGTACATATATGGTTTATGAGGGTTATAAATATTTCAAGATATGAAGTACACCAATCAAACTCACCCAAGGGACACCAATCCTCTAATTTATTCCCATATACCACTCATAAGTACAAATAAATTTCCCTCAACAGGTCTTGTTATCACTGAGAGCCACCCTCAGACTGCAAGAGGATAAGCCCAGTACCCATCAGAGTTTTTGGTGGATGTTGGTTTTGTGAGTGGAGGTCAAATGGACAAAACTCGTTTTTGGTGGATGTTGGTTTTGTGAGTGGAGGTCAAATGGACAAAACTCAGTACAAGAATGATTTTAACAAAGAAACTAAAAAAGCAATGCACATAGAAGTGAGGGCCTCATTAACTTCATTCAGCAATTTGAGTTTAAGTGTGAGAAGAAGGAAGAATTAGTGAGTGAGGTGAACAAGACTGCTATGGGCATCCGGATTTCAAGTAGCTTGGTGAAGAAAAACTCAGGCTTAAGAGCACTCTTGAACTCAAGTTTCAGACACTGAAATATGTCAAAGAAACATAACCAAACCTACATTATCATGCAACTACAACAAATTGACTAGATTCTCCATGCCCAAGACTTTTAGCATAAGGGGGAATAGGATAACAAGGAAGCTGACTAAAACTAGTCACAACAATACTATAATCAAACCTACATTACAATAGAAATACAACCATCGACTGGATCCTCCATGCCCGAGTATGTTAGAATAGTTTTTACAAAGAGATGAGAGAAGTTGAATTCTATTAATGAGAAAGTCTCAAGTTTGATACATAACCAAAGAACAACTCATGCATCAAAATATTACAAAATAGGGAGCTCTCCTCAACTAGTTGACGACCTTAAAAAAATCTTGAATTGATCTGTTTATACTCAGATTAGTCCACAACTACCAAGGGTTTGATCTTGCCATCCATTCAAAGCTTTTCATCTACACCTTCTTCTGTCAAACTAAGCATGTATCCTCCTATCATATGCAAACTCAACTCATCATGGGCTTGCAGGAAAGAATGCCAATGGGGATACCTTGGGCTGACAGTTCTGTCTCCATGAATAGACCCTCCATGCTTTCTAATTACTGGGTGATTCGAGGTTTCAACCACCAGTCCTTTCTTTTATTAACTAAAACTTCATCGGGATCAGGATTAGGCTTAATCATGCCTAGGGGGATGCCACACACTATGTTCGGATTTGACGCTTTATGAGCACGTGATTGCGGGGCCATCAAAGGTTGTTTGGACCTAGACCACTTTTGGGCCCATAATTGACCACTAACTACCACATAGCTCTTACACTATACCATGGTTTCGATTGCAGAATCACTCAAGAATTTTATCTTTTGAGCATGTTGCGTCCCTGTAATGGACCATGGTCATTGATCTGTCCTTGGTCCGTGATCTGAGGCACCTCTGCTAACATAGTTCCCCCACTAAATTTTATCTTCCCACCAACTCTAATATCCTTCTAGCCATGCTTAGAGATGGCACTAATTTTGGCGTTGAACAAGAACACTTCCTAGAGGATGATCTAACGTGGAGACCTAATGTCATTTATGCTGACGTGTCATGAGAAAAGGGTGGACTTCGGGTGAAAACACACCGGAAGAAATCAAGAGTGGAGATACTAAAAAATCTCAAAGCTCGAATTCCTGAAGTAAATGATGATTGTCTGATCTGGAAGGACACATGGCAGAGATCTGTAACTTCGGGAAAAAGCAGTTCGGAGGAAAGTGAGAAGGGAAGCTTCGAAACTCCCAAAGCATGAACTCTCGAAGTGAATCATGATCATCTGATCTGAAAGGATATGTGGCACTTGATCTTTAACTTCGGGCAAAGCACTCCAAAGGAGAATGGGGTTGGAGATGTATAAACTCTCGAATCCTGTATTCTCAAAGTAAATATTGATCGTTCGATCCAAAGGGACTTGTGGTGCTTGATTTGCAACTTTGGGGCTTCCAATTGGTCTTTAAACCTCATGTAACTCTGACATTCTGAAATACCGAGAGCCATTGATATGAAATGCTCCTGGGATCTCTTCCATCGAAAATTGAACTCGATCGGTGCTTGTATTTTAAGCCAGAAATGGGCTGCTTTTGAATGTTGCATTTGGACGCTTCTGTGAAACAAAGGAATTGGTTTTCCTACGAACCTTTTACAACTATATGTGATAATATTTGGCTCCACAGGGGATGGCATGCTCCCTGCCAGCTGCAAACAACGAGCAATTCCAGTGCCTTAGTTGTTGGGTTGTGTAGTCAAGCTCAGATATATTTGTTGAATGAAACAGGATGACATGTACACTACTCTACTTGCAAAGAAAGAAAACAAACATGATCCTGAAGGAGATTATTTATGTACAAACCTACACTAACTGATTTTTACAAAGTGTTAGGTGAAAGTGAACTTCCACCAGAGCCATTCAAGTAACCTCCTAACAAAAAACTTATTTACTCTGTCACTGATACACAAAGGATAATGAAACTGTGACAATGAATCGATTACATTATTCATCTCTCCTAGTGCTAAAGGTAATACAAAGTTGGGAAACTTCAATACATGGAAAAAATTCAACTCCATGTATTCCCCTCCGTGGTCATAAAATAGGTGACAAAACTTACTGGGTTGGTAACATAAATCCTTCTCTATCTTACAACTGCTCACATTTGGTTGAATGTCTATGGAAAGTATAGGTGAGTGAAAGGTTGATGCAGGATGTTGATCCACTTTTACTTGGTCTGCTTCGATCACATCTGCTAAATGATGGCAAGAAATATCCTCGTGTATATCAATGGATGGATCTTTTTCTTTAATATGTTTCCCTTGGTAGAAGCTTTCATTTTCATAAGAAGGTTGGACACTAATGCAATTTTCTGTGAAAAACACCTCCACATCTTCATCACTATCTCCATAATGATCAAATGAAGGAGGAGCCTCAAATGCACTAACAAAAGGTATCTTTTGCCCAACCTGAGAAAATTGCTCTTCATTATTAAACACATGTTGCCTTTTAAGATTCAATCCAGGAAGAAATACCTTATCATCATCATATGATTCAAAAATAGGCTTCTCATATTTAGGCTTTTTAGAGGCATGACTACAAAGAATATCGGCTTCCAAAATAGAGTCAATTTCTGCACTTTCTTTACTGAGACAATAAACACAACTTTCATCTGATGTAGATGAACAGGGAAGGGAAAGAGTTGATTCCTCATCCAAGGCATCTTCTTCATCCTCACAGCCTTTATAAGAATCAACTATATCATGAAAACAGTCTTTATACTCCTCACAACAACTATGACAAATTAACTCAAAGGAATAAAACTTTTGACAATGTATATTAAAAGCTACATGAAACTGTTCCAGGGAGGAGATGTTAGAAGAGGGAAAGGATTGATACCACTCACAAGAATTTCCCTCTAATGATAACATGAACATATTCATTAACACATCCTCATGATGTATTCCCATTGATGCATGAGTTCATGAAACTCAAGCAGATGCTCAACAAGGTTTTCATCTCTATGTTCTCCAAATGTTGGAAACAAATCACCCCACTCATCCATAGTGGGAACAACATTTGGAAAACCAAGAACAACATAGAAATTAAAAGGAGAAAACCTCTGAGACAAGATGGCTTCCATCTAAAAATATGACTTCTTAAACTTGTGGGGTCATCATTGGATTCTTTAATCATGGAGTTGCCACCTGAATGATATGCAGTTTGAATGTGTCTAGTCTTCGTTCACCATCGAAGATCACATCTGATCGTTTTTGTTCTCCTAGGTAATATATCTTCACTTCCATCCCCGAAAATGATGCCATTAATGTTAGCACTTAGAGTCTCCCTCAAAATGAAGGAGGATAAGCCCAATACCCATGAGATTTTTTGGTGGATGTTGGTTTTGTGAGTGGAGGTCAAATGGACAAAACTTAGTACAAGAATGATTTTAACACAAAATATGGACAAGCAATGCAAATGGAAGTGAGGGCCTCATTAACTTCAGTCACTTATTTGAGTTTAAGTGTGAGCAAAAGGAATACTTAGTGAGAGAGGTGAATAAGACTGCTATGGGCATGCAACTTTCAAGTAGCTTGGTGAATAAAAACTCAGGCTCAAGAGAACTCTTGAATGAAAGCTTTAGACACTGAAATATGTCATAGCAGCATAATAATCAAACCTACATTATCATGCAACTAAAAAAACTCAATGGAATCCTCCATTCCCGAGCCTTTTAGTGCAAGGGGGAATATGATAATAAGGAAGCTGACTAAAACTGGTCACAACAATACTGTAATCAAACCTACATTACAATAGAATTATAAACCTTGACTGGATCCTCTATGCCCAAGTTGTTTAACACAGTTTTTACAAAGAGATGAGAGAAGCTAAATTTTATTATTGCGAAAGTCTCGAGTTTGATACATAACCAGAGAACAACTAAGACATCAAAATATTACAAAATAGGGAGCTCTTCTCAACCAGTTGACAACCTTAACAAAATATTCAACTGATCTATTTATACTCATATATGTCCACAACTACCAGGGGTGTGATCTGGCCATCCATTCAAATCCTTTCATCTATGCCTTCTTCTGTCATACTAAGCATGTATCCACCTGTGAGACACAAATGCAACTCATCATGGGCTTGCAGGAAAAACATCCCATGGGGGTACCTCAGGCTGACAGTTTTGTTTCCATGACCAAATCCTCCATGCTTTCTAATTATTGGGTGATTCGAGGTTTCAACCACGAGTCCTTTATTTTATTTATTGAACCTTCATTGGGATCATGATGAGTCTTAATGCCTAGGGGGCTTCCACATGCGGCTCTCAGATTTGACACTATATGATCACGTGATTGTGGGGTCGTCAAAGGTGGTTTGGACCTAGACCTTTTTTGGGCCCACAATTCACCACTAACTGCCATGTAACTCTTACACTATAACATGGTTTTGATTGTGGGACGGCTCAATAATTTTATCTTTCGAGCATGTTGCGTTCCCGCAATGGAGCGTGGCCATTGATCTAGCCATTGTTCGGGATCTGGGGCACTTATGCTAACTTAGCGTCCCCGCTAAAGTTTATCTACCCGTCAACTCTAGGATCCTTCTAACCACGCTTATAGATGGTGCTCATTTTGGTGTTGAACAAGAACACTTCCCGAAGGATGATCTGACGTGGAGGCCTGATGTCACTTATGTTGACGTGTTGCGGGTGAAGGGTGAACTTCGGGTGAAAATACACTTGAAGAAATCAGGAGTGGAGATACTGAAAATCCTGAAGCCCGAATTCCATAAGTAAATGATGACCGTCCATTCTGGAAGGACACGTGGAAGAGATATGCAACTTTAGGAAAAATCAGTTCGGAGGAAAGTGAGATGGGAAGCTTTGAAACTCCTGAAGCTCGAACTCCTGAAGTGAATCATGACCATCCGATCTAAAAGGATGTGTGGCACTTAATATTTAACTTTGGGCAAAATGCTTCGGAGGAAATTGGGGTTGGAGATGTTGAAACTCTCGAAGCCCAGATTCCCAAAGTAAATATTGTCTGTCTGATTTGGAGAGACGTCTGGCGCTTGATCTTCAACTTTGGACTTCCACCTAGTCTTTAAACCTCATGCAACTTTGACATTCTGAAAGATCGAGATTTGTTGATCTAAACTGCTCTTGGGATCTCTACCGTCAAAAATTGAACCCAACCATTGCTTGTATTTTAAGCCCGAAATGGGCTACTTTTGAATACTACATTTGGACGTTTCTGTGCAATAAAGGAATTGGTCATCCTGAGACCCTTTTATAGCTATATGTGATAATAGGTCCTTTGTTGTCTTTTAGGACCGTGTGCATGTGACATGAATACTAGGGGAATATATATTAAGGCCCATGTCTCTAGGATTTGGTCTTAAACCATAACTTACACCACAATACCCGTCCTTTGTACACAATTCTTCAAATTCCTAGTTATATCCTAATTGGAATTTTGGAGCACTATGTATGGTTATCAAGATCATAGGCATTGTCAAAGGAAGAAACAAATTCCTTAGGCCCTAGAGGAGGGTTATGGCCATCCAAGGATAGTCATAACTCCTCAAATTACCACACATAACCTCTTAGTAGTCTTCTAGTCACCTAGAAACAATAATGATGACCTCAATGGTCTTTAATGTTCTTAGGACCTCATTCATGAGACATGAGCCCGTAGAAATAGTTATTAGGGCTTATGTATCTATGTTGTGCTCCTAAACCATGGCCTATACCAAAAGACCCATCAATTATACAGAAGATTTTGAAATCCTAGCTATATCCTAATTGTATATTTTGAGTGTTAGGCATGGTTCATGAGGCTCCTGGGGTATTCCCTCAGTGAACCTATGAAATAACACCTTTGTTCATGAGATTTTAAAGAATACCCCTAATTTCACTAGATATTGATAAATGCATCCCAAAATCCTTTTGTTGAACCCCCCTCCCAATACATATTTGCAATAAATTAAACTCATATTTTTACTAGATACCCCCTTTTATACCCCCCAATCCCTATAAACCCCTTAGGACCTCACATCCCTCCCCAATACCTAAAATATATTTACTTTATTTTTCACAATTTAAAAACCCCCTTTATGAATGAATGCAATAATATATTGGCCAACAAGGTGAATTCCCCATGGCGAGGCTATAGACATGTTCATCAAAGCAAATCGTTTCATTAGGCCCTATGGGAGGATTGTATGAATCCATGAATAGTAAAGAATCATCAAAATACCACCTTGAAGTCACCTTGTGTAACATACCAAACCCTCTAAGTGCCATTAATGAGGTGGGGTGTTGATATTTTTCCTCTTAAATAATGTTCCTTAACATAGCTATAAATACATTCCCAAGGTCCTGGACACAATCTATTTGTTAAGATAATTCCAATGGTTGTACTCTTGCTCAATTTCGAGCTCCGACCATGAAGTTATGTCCCTTTGAAGTTTCTCGGGAACTTTCTTCCTCTTTCCATGTCATAATCCCTACTACCCATGTCAATATCATACAATGACTCATATCCTTTTGTATAGAAACGTGTTGATTGGATCACATATCAATGCAACTTTCCTTTGTTTTTGGTTTTATCACATCTTTGAAATGTTTCTCCTATGCATAGTTTTGCACCCCTCAAATATTCTCATCACACCTTAAAAATATTCTCTTGCATCATATATCACTCTATAATATTTTATCCCTCTAGATGAGGGCTCTTTCTCTCCCTATTGTATCAAATGAAAACGTATTTTCCCTCCAAAAAGGAGGTATCTCTGACTATGTCACATTCAAAGTTTTAAATCTTGTGACACAGTTCATTTGGAAAGATTTATCTTTTCATAACAGGGTCAACCTATGAACTCTAAGATGTAACTGGGATCACCTTGGTGTAGGTGTACACTGGTGCAAGTGGGCTCTAAGGGATATAGGTGCAATGTATAGGTGTTTTTGTGCATATAGGTAATTTGTTCTTATATATATATATATATATATATATATATATATATATATAGTATGTATGTATGTATGTATGTATGTATGTATGTATGTATGTATATGTCTATGTCTATGTGTAGAGAGAGAGAGAGAGAGAGAGAGAGAGAGAGAGAAAACACACACACACACACACACACATTATATTATTGCTCCAGATTGGATAATTATATTATTTGTCATCTATTTTGATGCTTTAAGAGTGGAAAAGAAATCGAGGAATCAACTCGCGGGGTCATTTTAGCAGCAGGTCCCAATTTGAAAATTTTAGGTTAAAAAATGTCTAAAATATTCGAGAAACATTTGGAGGCATCAAACAACACCTTTTTTGGACCAACCACTTACTCTAGAGAAATATTCCATATTCAACACTCTGACACATGTTCAATGGTCTACCAAATACCTCAATTCCAATTCATATGCTAAATTTATTCCTTCTGCATGTTGACATGTCGTGTTGACCACCATGGTATGAGAGGATACCAAATAATCCCCGAATACTCACACATATGGGGCAAGCCACATGATTAATTTCAAGAATATTCTAAAAGTTCCAAAACCTTATCACAATTTAGGGTTGAGGAAGTCAAAATCATACCCCTATCTGGTTATCGGGTTATGTTAAATACCATGATGCTAGGAGGAGAACGAGTCCCATTATTTAGCATTGTATTTGTTCCATAGTTGAAAAGAGAACTTAGGAGTAGTATTTTTAGAGAAAAACAAAGGAGGAGAGATTCAATAGCACCCATACAGGCCACAATGCCAAAGGTGACCAAAGGAAAATCCGTAGAGAGTGCCTCTTTCCTTGTACTTGCATTTGAAGAAAAGAGATTAGAGAAACCTCATCTTCTAGCTGGGTTTTCTCTAATATTGGCTTTCTCGGGTTATATCTTATGTTTATTTCTGGATGTCTTATCGGTATTTTTTTTTCTCTATATTTCACATTTCATATATTTCATACATTTAAAGCAAAAAACTACTAATTAAAGAATCTGAGATCTAAAGGAAATTAACCTTCATAGTAAATATTAATTAAAGAATCTGAGATCTAAAGGAAATTAACCTTCATAGTAAATATTTCAGTATTTTTTTAGATCTATTGTGACAAATTGTCCAGTGGAATATCCACAACACTTTATAGATCATATTTGTATCATAGTATCTTTTCTTGGGGTATTTGTGGAAATTTGCAAGGATCATGGAATCATCTTAAGAGGAAACTCATAAAATCCTATCCATGTCCGAGGAGTAAGTTTATAACAACCCTTAAGGTCTATCAGAGGAGATATGTGTGAGGCTAGAAGATACAGTTGTTGACATTTCTCGCAATATGTCTATCCTCATGCCAGCTCTAACAATCAAGATTAGATCATTTCGAGAGGTTGCAGGATTGAACTAAGAGTGTAACATCCCCAGTTTTAATTCCCATGAATTATAATGTAGTTGCAAAAATTTTGAATTCGGATGGTGAGTTGACATGTTAGGGTGAAGATCCCATATGTATTCAAGGTGGCCAGAGGACGAATTGCATATTATGAACATTGAAATAATTAATAAAAGTAATAATCATTGGTCTCCATATGAAATGAATGAAGAACAATGGGGGGATATGATTCCACAAGAGAGAGGGGTCCAAGGGGGAGTTATGCATGGGTATTAATCCAACCCACAATCTTGATTTATATTATCATTGTGTAAACCTTTTATTTGTTGTTGAGTGTTCCTAGAGATAATAATTAAAATTATGTAATAGGCTGGGTGTGAGGAGTAACATCCTATAGTTACTGGAGATAATGGACATGAGTATAATAATATTAGGGATGAGTGTAATTCAATTCAAGAAACCAAACAAAGAGAGTAAATCTGTATGGCCAAGGGGGAAAGTTTGGAAAATCAATTTTTGGCATGGAGAGCAATTTTTACTTTTAGATTTTGGGTAGCAAGAGAGGATTTGAGTTGAGAAATAGGAATGTGTGTCTGTAGATTGGGATGTAAGCTTGTGGTGAAAATTCTTGTTGAGGAAATTTCTCAAGAGCCTTGGGAAACTGAGAGTTCCTAAAAGTCCCTAACTTAGAGATTCCTTTCCAACTAAGCGCACTAGGATCCCTAACAAATGAATGGTACAACCTTAGGTACTATGAATAGTGAAGGGGGTACATTACTTGGGTAGTGCAAGTTGTGGGTAAAAGAGAGAGCTAGAGGATTATAGCTATTATGGGAGTAGAACTTGAGTTTTGGGGTTGTTGTGTGTGGAGAGTGGACAACCAGTGGGCTAGATCTCCTTGTGGACCATAGGCTCAAGTCGGGGGTGTCCTATTGTTGAGAGAAATTGAAAAATAACACCTATGGATGGAAGTTTCATCCTTTGTATGCATCCAATTGATTAATTGTTAACATATAAGAGTTTATGTTATGTTCTATTGTATTTTTGTTGTGTAAATGGTTTCGATGAATGTTGGGTTTTTTGTTGTTGTTTGAATAATTGCATTCATGTTGTCTTTACTCTATTATATGCATTTAGAATATGGTATCAATAAAATAGTCAAATTTGTGTGCATCTTGTAGCTAGTAAGCTACATGAAATTAATTAGCAGTAAATATTAATGATTTAATGAGTTTTTGCATGTAAGGTTACTCAAATGGAGGATGTGTACATTATAGAATGGTATAAAATCATCTAGTTCAAACATCAGGCTTGTATGGGCCAAGATGGGTGTAGATTAAGAAAATTCATTGTTTTATATTTTGTTCTGTGTGAATTTGGGGGAAAATGGTGAAAAATTAGAGGGAAATCCCCAAATTCCTGAGAAAGATTCGAGTTTAAATCAACAAAAAATTGCTTAAAAGGTTTAATGGAGTCGATCTGCAGAGTTGTGAAGATAAATTCAACTTGGAAGGTTGAATTTCATGTGTTAATAGCCAATATAGTGTTTTACAGAGTTTGGTGAATTGATCATCGAGATCGCATTTAATCTCTCGATCAATGACCCAAATTCATTTTGATAAATTTAAAAATTTATAAGGTTTTGGCCATTTGTAAGGTTGAGAAAACAAACAATTGAGTTTCATTTTAGAGGTTTACAAAGTGGAGAAGATTGACAGTCTAGATTAGTTTCGGCCATTTGGGAGTCGAAGTCGATTGACTGTCAAGATTAGTTTCGCATAGAGATCAACAAACAAGAATAATAATAGCCTTTGTTAAAAATTATAAGTGTTGGAGTTGGGAAAAAGAAATCGTTGACAACTGATGGTTGGGTCAATCGGATTGGAGAGATCGGAAGAGCAAAAAGAAATCGTTGACAACTGATGGTTGGGTCAATCGGATTGGAGAAGTGTTTTGTTAACCAACAAATATGATTGACGAGCGATGACTGATGGTCAGGTTGGACGGATTGGTGAAGTGTTTTGTTCGCCAAAAAATATAATTGACATTCGATGACCAATGTTTGGGTCAGTCGGATTGGTGAAGTTTTTTTTTCACCAAATATTGTCAATGTTTGATGACCAATTGTTGGGTTGACTGGATTGGCGAAATGTTTTCGGTCGCCAACAAGAATTTTCAATGGGCTAATGGTTAGTTGTCGATTGAATTTGTGAGGTGTTCAGGTGGTCCAAGAGAAATGGTCAATGATTGATGTAGAAAAAATGGTGATGAAAAGTCATTCCATGTCAAAATCCACATGTCATGCCACATTAGTGGTTGTCATGTCAGCAGTTTCCACATCAATCCAAATATTTAATTTTCTTTTCTAGAGG
>CBVK0103435570.1:0-16234 GCA_900067695.1 Picea abies | reverse complement strand
TAAATTTCCATCCTTAAAATTATCCCTGACTAAAGTAAACTCAAGGATATAAGGCGTTTTACCTATTCCACATTCTAGACACATGCCAATGCGAAAGTACATGTATGATACTACCACTAAAATCAACATACATTTCATCATTGACAGTGGGAGATAGAACAACCTGATCTCAACCAAGGTCATCAAGAGATTGAAGATGTCTTCAATGATACACCTCCAACCATACACTATCAGTTGGTTGAGCCAAGGATGATACCTTCTCATCAGCCAATAGTTTCACCTATCCTATGATATCAATCCCTTCAAATATGAGGCACTCTTTGATGTTTCCCCACTTGATTTTTTTAATTTTCTTTTAGGACAACCTTATATGTGGAAACATCATGTTTTCGATGAGTCGCAACCCTACAGTTTCATCATTACTTTGGGAGTTCATCCCTACAGGGTACCAGAGGTAGTTTCAACTACTACAGTTTCATTGATCTTGGAAAAGCAATGCCGAAAGGTAATCTCTCAGACTACACAGTTTCTTCTTTTCATGGTTCGTTTGAAGGTGAATGAAATGTCACAATGACCACCACAGCTTCAACACAAGGTCTCTCTACGCAACAGAAGCAAGTGGACAAGATTGTAGAGGAGTACAAAGACCTCTTTGCTTCAATTATAGCAGTGCCTATGCAATTTTAAGTAAAAAATCCCATTGATTTGATACGTGGTGCCCGCTTAGCTAATCGTCCAATCTACAGATGCTCCCTTCTAGAGAATGAGGAAATAAAGCATCAAATTCATGAGCTATTCCAAAAGGGCCATATTTGACCATGGTCCTCACCTTGTGGGAGCCCAATTGTGTTGGTGCAAAAGAAGGATGGGACATGGAAAATTTGTATTGATTATAGATCCCTGAACAAAATCATTTTCAAGAACCGATACTTGATCCCCCAAATTGACGATCTTCTTGATCAACTTAAGGGTGCCAAGTCCTTTAGTAAGATAAATATGAAGTCAAACTATCACCAAGTTCCTATAGAACCAACTAATGTATGGAAGACAATGTTCAATTATAAGGAGGGACTCTTTGAGTGGTTGTTCATGCCTTTTGGCTTGACTAATGCTCCAACAACATTCATGAGGATGATGTATGATATCTTGTAGCCATTCACAAACTCTTTTGTGGTCATCTATTTTGATGACATCCTCATCTTCAGCCATACTTGGGAAGAGCACTTGCAACACATTCAACAGATCCTAAGCACCCTACGACAACATAAGTTATATTCCAATCTAGAGAAATTCTTGTTTGACATGTAAATAATCCAATACTTAGGATACATTGTGGATGAACATGGGGTTCATGCAGACCCAACCAAGATCTAAATCACTCATGATTAGACAACCTTGATGACACTAAAAAAGCTCCATATCTTCTTGGGCCTCGTGAACTTCTACCTCGAGTTTGTGTTGGGGTTATCTCATATTTCTTGACCCTTAAGTCAAGTGGCCAAGGGGGAAGCTAAATCCAAGTTTTCCTAGTTTGAATTATAACATAAAGAATTCTAGGATATGAAACATTGCCTCCGTTTTGCTCTAGTCCTCATATTTCCAAACTTGCAATAGCCATTTGATATTGATACATATGCCTCTTACCATCCTATCAGTGTCATCCTCACTTAGAAGGAACATATGGTAGCCTATCACAGTGAAAAACTATCTAATGTTCTCCATAGATATACCACCTATAAGAAGGATATGTACTCCATTGTGTAGGCATGCCAATAGTGGAAAAAATATATTATGGGAAAGGAAATGATCATCCACACTGATCACAAGCCTCTACAAGTCATGTAAACACAAGGAAAGCTACATAATTATCGCCATAAAAAATGGTCCACATAACTGCAAAAATTTCACTTGAACATTAAGTACAAGAAGGGTAGCACCAACCATGTTGACAACTACCTAAATCAGTCATCGGTTGTGTTACTCACCATATTTCTTAACTCTTGTTGGCACAAGACCTCCAAGTGGTCACAATTATACAACAACGACTCTTACTTTTCTTCTACTTGTCATACATTGAGTGTTGACAAACAAGTTCCAGCCTTTGACCTCTAGGATGCGCTCTTTGCGTTATCTAGGCCATATTTGCATTCCTTCAAGAGAGCATGCAAATATAATCTAGGAGGCACATTAAATTCGGGTGGCATGTCCCTTATGTGTGGAGAAGATAGTAGAAATACTTCAGAATCATTTCTACTAGCCAAATCTTTGAAAGGACATCGACTAGTATATTAGGTCATGCACTGCCTCTGCCATCACTAAGCCATCCATCAATAAGTAGGGGTTGTACTCTCTTCTTCATACCCTAGACAAGCCTTGGGAGTCTATCTCCATGGATTACATGTCAAGTTTTCCTTCCACCAAACATGGTCACGATTGTGTTTTTGTGGTTTTCAATCTGTTCTCTAAGATGGCCATTTTGACACCATGTAAAAGGAGTATCACAGTCGAGGCCACTTCTAGGATATTATTGGAGTAGGTTTGGGTTCATTTTGGGATACCACAAACCATTATTTCAGATAAGAACAATATATTCCTCAGTACATTCTGGTCCAACCTATGGTCTACAATGGGAACAATATATTCCTCAGTACATTCTGGTCCAACCTATGGTCTACAATGGACACCAAATTGACAAAATCGACTAGATTTCAACCCCCAACATATGGATAAATGTAAGTGGTCAAAAAAATGATTGTGCATATCCTGCGCATATACAACTCCAAGAATCCACATACATGGGATGAGAGCCTTCCATGTGTTCAACATAGATATAACAAATCCATCCTCATATCTATCGGCTACAACCCTTTTTAGGTGTGCTTGGGGTTCCATCCATTGGTCCCCATTGATGTAACTCTACCCATTCCATATTCCTCGATAAAGTCTTCCCATGCTAAAACTAATGTAGATAGAGCAACCAAATTTGTTGAACAGATCCAACACCTCCAACAACAGGTTCATGATATCTTGGAGAAGGCCAATGCCAAGTATAAATAACGAAACAACCAACATTGGGTTCCTCACAAGTTTTAGGTTGGTGACAAGGTGTGGTTTCATTTGCAGACAGATTACCTCATAGGCCCCCATAGGAATATCATACCAATATGATATGGGTCTTACACCATCACAAAGGCTGCGAGTGACAATGCTTTTGAATTGAGTATTACTCCTCTCCTTGGCTTGCACCAAGTATTTAATGTGGAGTTTCTTCGACCATATTTCCCACCTATGTTGGACACCATGGAAGTGGATAAATATTTGGTCCCTACATAAATCAATCCCAATTGAATTGCACAATATCTAGTGGATCGAATCATGAACACTGGGATGAAGCGCACCCACTAGAAGAACATAGAACTATGATGGGTTGTCAAAGTAGGACAATTACTTCAACAAGGCAAGTGGTTCATGGAGGTTCATATTCAACAGAAGTTTCCCCATCTATAGAGGGAACATGATGCAATGGGTACCATTGCTTCCTAAGGGGGGAGGAATGATCTAGGTGGATATCAGTGGCCACCCACCTCTTCCACTCACTCATCATAATTCTCCATCTTGGTTGTTTTTGTTATGATTTTTGGGTCCTAATAACATGATCTGTAACGGGGCTCGGCCTTGGGGACACTACATCAACTCCCTCAACATAAGTCTCTCACAAGTTTCTTCCTCTTTTACCCTAGCCTTCCTTTTATAATTGCGAGTGATAATCTATTTCTAATCTCCAAAGTGATTGAGAGTTGATATTACTTCTCACCACTTAAGATTTACATGCTAAGATTACATGATAATTACTTTTATCACTTTCCTTAAATAACTTAATTCACTAATAAAACCAATTTACTATAATTAATTCCTTTAACTAAAGTCATAGATTATTTTAGGGGCTAAATTTCACTAATGGGCTAATTTTCCATGGTTTTTCCCAAAAAAAGATTTGCTAATTTCCATCTTTTCTAAAAAATATTTTCTCAAATTCCATAGAATAAAATTATTTTACCCTAAAAATCACCAAATTTTTATAGAAGCTATATAAAATCCTTATAAATTTGAATAGTTTTACAAACCTGTTGCCAAACATTTTACATTTTGCATATTACGAACTAGTAAGATTAGCCCATGTTTCTACATTTTGATATAAATTTCCATCCTTAAAATTATCCCTCACTAAAGTAAACTCAAGGATAGAAGGCATTTTACCTATTCCACATTCTAGACACATGCCAATGCGAAAGTACATGTATGATACTACCACTAAAATCAACATACATTTCATCATTAACAGTGGGAGATAGAACAACCTGATCTTAACCAAGGTCATCAAGAGATTGAATATGTCTTCAATGATACACCTCCAACCATACACTATCAGTTGGTTGAGCCACGGATGATACCTTCACATTAGCCAATAAATTCACCTATCCTATGACATCAATCCCTTCAAAGATGAGGCACTCTTTGATGTTTCCCCACTTGATTTTTTTAATTTTATTTTAGGACAACCTTATATGTGGAAACATCATGTTTTTGATGAGTCTCAACCCTATAGTTTCATTATTACTTTGGGAGTTCATCCCTACAAAGTACCAGAGGTAGTTTCAGCTACTACAGTTTCATTGATCTTGGAAAAACAATGCCGAAAGGTAATCTCTCAAACTACACAATTTCTTCTTTTCATGGTTCGTTTGAATGTGAATGAAATGTCACAATGACCACCACAGCTTCAAAAGGTCTCTCCATGCAATAGAATGAAGTGGACAATATTGTAGAGGAGTACAAAGACCTATTTTCTTCAATTATAGCGGTGCCTATGCAATTTTAAGTAAAAAATCCCATTGATTTGATACGTGGTGCCCGCTTAGCTAATCGTCCAATCTACAGATGCTCCCATATGGAGAATGAGGAAATGAAGCATAAAATTCATGAGTTGATCCAAAAGGGCCATATTTGACCATGATCCTCACCTTGTGGGAGCCCAATTGTGTTGGTGCAAAAGAAGGATAGGACATGGAAAATATGTATTGATTATAGATCCCTGAAAAAAATTATTTTCAAAAATTGATACTCGATCCCCCAAATTGACGACCTTCTTGATCAACTTAAGGGTGCCAAGTCCTTTAGTAAGATTGATACGAAGTCAGACTATCACCAAGTTCCTATATAACCAACTAATGTATGGAAGACAATGTTCAATTATAAAGAGGGACTCTTTGAGTGGTTGTTCATGCCTTTTGGCTTGACTAATGCTCCAACAACATTGCTGAGGATGATGTATGATATCTTGTAGCCATTCGAAAACTCTTTTGTGGTCGTCTATTTGGATGACATCCTCATCTTTTTTTTTTATTTTTTTTTTATTTATGTCTGGAGGAATCAACAACTAGTTGGGCACGTGCTTGCGTTACACTCCAAACTCTACCATTATAACCTCCAGGTGTGCCCACAATTCCCCTTACATGACACACAAGGTAAGTCGGGGGGATTTGAACTAGAAACCTCATGGAACTTCATTTTCATGGCACTTGCCAATTGAGCTGCCCCCCCGAGGGCAAAAACGTTGAAGGACATGGGGGTGGGCTTTGATACACTTATGTCCTGATCTTCATCCATACTTGGGAAGAGCACTTTCAACACATTCAAGAGATCCTAAGCACCCTACGACAACATAAGTTATATTCCAATATAGAGAAATTCTTGTTTGACATGTAAAGAATCCAATACTTAGGATACATTATGGATGAACATGGGGTTCAGGTAGACCCAACCAAGATCCAAATCACTCATGATTTGCCAACCTTGATGACACTAAAAAATCTCCATATCTTCTTGTGCCTCGTGAAATTCTACCTTGAGTTTGTGTTGGGGTTATCTCGTATTTCTTGACCCTTAAGTCAAGTGGCCAAGGGGGAAGCTAAATCCAAGTTTTCCTAGTTTGAATCATAACATGAAGAATTCTAGGATATGAAACATTGCCTCCGTTCTGCACTAGTCCTCATATTTCCAAACTTGCAATAGCCATTTGAGATTGATACATGTGCCTCTTACCATCCTATCAGTGTCATCCTCACTTAGAAGGAACATATGGTAGCCTATCATAGTGAAAAACTATCTAATTTTGTCCATAGATATACCACCTATGAGAATGATATGTACTCCATTGTGTAGGCATGCCAATAGTGGAGAAATTATATTATGGGAAAGGAAATGATCATCCACATAGATCACAATCCTCTACAAGTCATGTAAACACAAGGAAATCTACATAATGATTGCCATAAAAAATGGTCCACATAACTGCAAAAATTCCACTTGAACGTTAAGTACAAGAAGGGTAGCACCAACCTTGTTGACAACTACCTAAATCAGTCCCCAGTTGTGTTACTCACTATATTTCTTAACTCTTGTTGGCACGATACCTCCAGGTGGTCACAATTATACAACAACGACTCTTACTTTGCTTCTACTTATCATACATTGAGTGTTGACAAACAAGTTCCAACCTTCCACCTCTAGGATGCGTTCTTTGCGTTATCTAGGCCATATTTGCATTCCTTCAAGAGAGCATGAAAATACAATCTAGGAGGCACATTAAAGTTGGGTGGCATGTCCCTTATGTGTGGAGAAGATAGTAGAAATACTTCAGAATCATTTCTACTAGCCAAATCTTTGAAAGGACATTGAACAATATATTAGGTCATGCACTTCCTCTGCCATCGCTAAGCCATCCATCAAGAAGTATGGGTTGTACTCTCCTCTTCCTACCCTAGACAAGCCTTGGGAGTCTATCTCCATGGATTACATGTCAATTTTTCCTTCCACCAAACATGGTCATGATTGTGTTTTTGTGGTTTCAATTTGTTCTCTAAGATGGCCATTTTGACACCATGTAAAAGGCTACAACCCTCCTTAGGTGTGCTTGGGGTTCCATCCATTGGTCCCCATTGATGTAACTCTACCCATTCCATATTTCTCGATAGAGTCTTCCCATGCTAAAACTAATGTAGATAGAGAAATGAAATTTGTTGAACATAACCAACACCTCCAACAACAGGTTCATGATATCTTGGAGAAGGCCAATGCCAAGTATAAACAGTGACACAACCAACATTGGGTTCCTCACAAGTTTTAGGTTGGCGACAAGGTGTGGTTGCATTTGCAGACATAGTACCTCATAGGCCCCCATAGGAATATCATACCAGTATGATATGGGCCTTACACCATCACAAAGGCTATGAGTGACAATGATTTTGAATTGAGTATTACTCCTCTCCTTGACTTACACCAAGTATTTAATGTGGAGTTTCTTCGACCATATTTCCCACCTACATTGGACACCATGGAGGTGGATAAATATTTGGTCCCTACATAAATCAATCCCAATTGCATTGCACAATATCTATTGGATCGAATCATGAACACTAGGATGAAGGGTGCCCACTAGAAGAACATAGAACTATGTTGGGTTGTCAAAGTAGGATAATTACTTCAACAAGGCAAGTGGCTCATGGAGGTTCATATTCAATAGATGTTTCCCCATCTATAGAGGGAACATGATTCAATGGGTACCATTGCTTCCTAAGGGGGGAGGACTGATCTAGGTGGATATCAGTGGCCACCCACCTCTTCCACTCACTCATCATAATTCTCTATCTTGGTTGTTTTTGTTATGATTTTTGGGTCCTAAACTTTCAGGGTCATTTTGAGGCCCTAAACTATGTTTTTTGGCCATTCGGGGCCTTGTGGTTTCCATGGTATTCCTAGGCCTTGCCAATAACCTTTGGGTACATTCTCAACTACATACTTACTGACATACTCATTTTTTCCATTTTTCCTACTATTTAGAGGGACTACTATTTTTAGTTGGTGGATTCCTCTATGTAATACCATGGAAAAATACCATGGGTTTCCAAAACCATGGGCTCATAAACCACCATTAGGAAAATTCCTATTTTTTATCTACCATTAGGCCAAATCCTAATTTTTACTCACCATTAGACAAATTCCTATTTTTTAGGAGATCATTCATGTTTCCTCCTAGGGAAGTGCACATTACCCATCTAATACTTGGAATTAAATCACTTCACTTATTTAGTGACTTTCCATAATTAGAAAATTCTCACTCCAGAGGGAAGTGCACACTACCCATCTAATACTTGGAATTAACTCACTTCACTTATTTAGTGACTTTCCATAATTAGAAAATTCTCACTCACTTTAGTTCCATTCTTGGACTCTAGTCTTATTCTAGGAGAGTTTTTCTATTTTGAAATGCATGTTGACTTGATGTAGAGTTGTCACTAAGTTCACACCTATATTTTTGACCTTCTCTTATTATTAGCAACTTTTGACTTTAGTTGATTGTTGATATTGGGAGAAGTTACTTTTTTACTTGAGCATGCACATGGAAATCACAACCTAGTGCACATTACTCCTCATGTGGAGAGTCCTATATATTGTACTCATTATCAAGGATTAATACATTGTGATTAGAGTTGGTTTCTTAGTCTCTTATGTGTGAATATTGATTCTATTTTTCTCTCACCTCTCTCTCTTTTACAATTAACTAGTGTAGTATTTCTTTCACACAATTAGGTATTGGATTGTGGTTTAATCCTACATGGTATCAGAGCCATTATTGTGAGGGCTTATTCACTTTTATTGCATGTTTATAGATCAAATTGGAAATCCCATAGAGAACTATGGATCAACCATCTTCTTCAGTGATCTTGACACCTTTAAACTACTTTGAGTGGAAGCCCAAGATAGAGCTTCTACTTCAAAGAAAGGGTTTGTATAGGATCACCATGGGGACTGAGGTTGAGCCTAATTCAACCATAAAGAAATCAAAATACTTCAACATAATGGATGAATACTACGAGATATTGTTCTTGATCATCTTTCCATATCTCCTCTTTCATTTCGATACTTGCAAGACTCCTAATGATGTTTGGACAAAGTTGAAGGATTTTCTAGGAAAGAAAGACAATCTAAGAGATCATCAACTAGAGAATGATCTACATGTATTGAATCCAAGATATTTAGAGACCCTACAAGACTACTTTTGTAAGTTTAAAAATCTTCTTTCTCATGTTAAGGCTTGTGGAATTGCTAAGAAAGATGAACAATTTATCTTTTCAATTATAACAAAAGTAGGACTAGAGTATTCTGTCTACACTTCTTCTTTTCATACTACCAAGTTAGATATGGGGTCTACATGGAATATTCCATCCCTAGGTGATTTCATGGAGTCACTTATCCATGAGAAAACAAATCTCATCCAAATAGGGGTGCTTAATAATTCCAAGCCCCATGCACTTTTATCTCAAGGAAGTTCAAAGAATAATAATAAGAAGAAGAAGGGTAAGAAGGACCAAGCGAATAAGAAGGAAGGTGAACAAATGTCCAAATATGAGAGTTCGATTTCAAAGGAATAAAAATGAAATAATAATAAGACAAAGTTCTCCTATTGTAACAAGTGGTTCCATCCTGAGAGTTCTTGCAAGAAAAATACCATAGATCTCGTGGAANAAACACTTGAGAAACATCGCCTCAAGGTGCAAGAAAAATACCATAGATCTCGTGGAACAAACACTTGAGAAACATCGCCTCAAGGATTGTATTCCAGATAATGCAAGGAAAAATCCATCATAAGAAAGAGGTAATGGTCATGCATTACTGTCTATTTCATCTTCTCCTAATGCTTGGGTGCTTTATTTAGGGGCTACCCATCACATGGCCTCATCAGATAGACTTTTCTTATACTTGGAGACTTGTTCCAGACCATCAATATTCATGGGAGATGATTCTCCTACAGATGTGTGCAATAGGGGTAGAGTTTATCTAGACCATGGATGCTTTCAGGATGTACTTCATGTTCTGAATATTTCAATGAATCTTCTCTCCATATATCAAATCACTCATTTAGGTTCAAGGAAGAAGGTGGAGTTCACTCCGAAATCAGTTATTATTTTCGACTTGTCAGATGGTTCAAAAATTTCCATTGGTGAGGTTAATCACCATTCTAGGTTGTACACCTTCTCTCACTTTACTCACAAATATGATTATGTATCTCTTCTAACACATGCTAATGAAGAGTCGAGGTTGTTTCATAAGAGGTTTAAGAATCTGAATTTTAAATATTTAGATCAGCTTAGTAAGGGTGGAATGGTAGATGGATTGCCCCACATTCATTACATATATCGAGTTTGTGAGGGATGCATACAAGGAAAACATCCTGAGGAGAAGTTCAACATAGGTAAATCATGAATGGAATTATCACTTCTAGAGTTGGTTCATAGTGACAATACATGTCCTTTCACACACCCATCGATTAGTAAATCGAATTATGTTCTTACTTTCATTGATGATTTTTAGAGATATACATGGGTCTACTTTCTCAAATTAAAATATGAGGTCTTTGAGTGTCTTAAAGATTTCAAGCATCTAGTTGAGAACCAAATAGGGAAGTGGATTACAAATTTTCGTATATAAAATGGAGGAGAGTATGTGAATAAGGATGTTGAGTATATTTTTTTAGAATCAGGTATAGAGTTGCAACACATAGTTCCATATACTCCACAATAGAATGGGGTAGGAAAGAGAAAGAAAAAGACATTGAAAGAGATGACCAATTGTATGTTGCAGGCTAGAGCACTACATCCAAAGTTATGGAATGAAGCTATTAATTGTGCAACCTACATTCAGAATAGATTTTCTCAAAAATAAATCAAAGGAGTCACTCCTATGAGGCTTGGAGCAGGAAGAAACTAGAAGTCACTCACTTCAAAATTATTGATTCTCGTGCATGGGATGGGATCCTTTCCGATAGGAGGAAAGATATGGAAGCTCAGAGTAAGGAGTGTATTTTTGTTGGATATCCAGAGGGAGTGAAGGGGTATAGTTTATTAGATACTACTTCAGATACACTATTCATTCAAAGGAGTGTTAATTCTTAAGAGGGTCCTTCATAGGTACTTTCGTAGCAGTCCACACCTCCATCTCCACCACCACTAGTTGTGGAACTTCGTAAGACTTCTTCCGATCAGATTTATAATTTTATTTATGAATCTAATATATATGATATTTTTTATTAGAAACAATAAGTTGCAGGTCCATAACATCGACCATGATAGGCACAATAGACTCTTCAGGAAGCATGTGATCTAGTGGGTGATCTTGCTGATCCACGGAGAACCAGATCTCAGTTTGTGGAGCCTCCACAAGATTTTACTACCATGGATCCATTGATTCATATTTATTTTTATGTGGCACTTGGATCAGATCCTCAATATTATTTATAGGCTAAAGGAAACCCCCATTGGGAGGAAGATATGAAAGAGGAGTATAATCCCCTGATAGAAAACAACACATGGGATTTGGTTCCTCTAGCTTCCTCTACCTTTCAAAGAGGGCTGCCAATGGATAAATTATGAAGTATAAGGATTGGTTAGTAGATAAAGGTTTCTCACATGTACAAGGAATTGACTATGAGGATACTTTTGCACCAGTTTCCAAGATTGATTTCATTCGATTAGGTCTAGCTATTGCAACAACTAGAAAGTGGGAGGTACACCATATGGATGTGAATAATGAATTCTTACATGGATATATTAATTTGGATATATATATGGAGCATCCATAGGGATATGTTCATGATCCATCATTAGTTTCTAGGTTGAGGAAGTCATTGTATGAACTTAATCAAGAACCTCAGGCATGGTATGCTAAAATGGAATCTTATATTCTCTCTAGAGGTTTTCTTAGATGTAGAACATACATTAACGTGTATATGATGAGGAACAAATATTTTCTTCTACTGATAGTTCTATATGTAGATGATTTACTCATCATAGAGAGCTCAACCTCCTCCATTGCTGCAATGAAGACCGCTTTGCATGACATTTTTTCTATGATAGATAGGGAACTCCTACATTATTTTGTTGGTCTTGAAATCAAACATAATGATTAAGGAATCAATATATCTCAATCCAAGTATTCCATTGTAACTTCCCTAGCCACCCAGGCTGGGCCATGCTGCTCCATAAAACACTCTAACAAATATATGATACCATAATGTAACATACAAAGTCTCTCACTGAGACCTGTTACCACCTTAAACATTCTTTGATACCAGAACGTAACATCCCCAACATACTTTTGAGTCATTTTACTCTAAAATTTCACTGCACAGTTTCTAGTTTTAAAAAAACCCACATATTTTCACTTGAAGTAACACGCTCAGCCCAAGTTCGAGTCGTGCTACACAACTTGTAGAAGTGGAAGAAAAAATATCTTTTCAAAACAACCTTAAGAAACAAAATTAAGTGAAACAACTACGTGCACCAACATACTGACCACATAGTACAACTGTGGGAACAACCACCTAGGTGATGTGCACCACTTCTGATTTCACTGTGCATGGAATCTAATTCCTTAACCACACACTGATAAGTTCCAGCCTCTAATGCACACATGTTACTATCTTGCACACCCGACCACTCAATCCTCTTCTTGATGACTCATAACCAAAATCACAAGTTTAACTTGACAAGCAAAGTTACCATCAACTGACATACTCATGCACAACTACAATTAAAGGATAAAAACACCATACTCATATGCACAAGCAACATTAAGCTAAATAACAACAAATTAGTATATGCAATGAATATAACAATTTAACCCATGTCAAACATAAAAAAATGCATGCATTAACCAAGACAAGTACATAAATAACACTTATCTTTTATGAAAGTCACCAACTGCGGCCTTGAATCAAACATTCCTCCCATCCATAGACGTTGTTTTTCATAAGATTTCAACAACAGTTCACCCCCAAACTGGGACTCAACTCCACTAGGGCTAAAGGGTTCCTAGCAACAAACTATGGTTTGAAACTCAATAGAATTACCTAGTCCTAAGTGCCCACTGCTGCAACTAGACAATAGTCCCTCATTCCCCACGCACCTTCCACACCTAAGGAAGTGTGCCCCTTCACTTCTCAACAGTCCTTTAGCTTCCCCACTTCCCTTCCTAGGGTTACTAGCAACATGCTCGAAAGGAAGTCTCTGAGTCCTGCGACTACTTCTAAGAGCACTAGGGAACAACTCTCAACAAAACTCTTGCTTGAAGAGTATACCCACGGGGTCTGAAATCCACTCCACAATAGCCAACCTCTCATCCAAAGAGACTGCTCATGGTCTGTCATCCCTACTCGTCAATAGTGAAACTCCAGATGTAGTCCCACAAATCCTTACAATATTCTCACTGGAGATAAGGTAATAATCATATTTTCCATACAATACGACCCCCTTTTGGTCATGAGAGCCTTCTCACATGAATTCCCCCTTCCCCTCTTGGATCATTTTCTTGCAATAAGAAAAATAATCCCCCAAAATACACTAAGTTCAACAATATATATATTGCATGAATTCCACTTGCCACTTGCCACCTTCAAAAGTAGCTTTAAGCCACTTGCTCACCCGTTCCCAACCCCTGAGAACTTATGATAAAATAATATATCCACCACTTTACACTTTTCAAAAATATTA
Organism: Picea abies; assembly: GCA_900067695.1. NCBI lineage: Eukaryota > Viridiplantae > Streptophyta > Pinopsida > Pinales > Pinaceae > Picea > Picea abies. The sequence goes on along the minus strand of CBVK0103435570.1, from coordinate 2,627 downwards.
TTAAAGTATTCCCCAAAACATATGAATCGCCCCCTTTTCCCTTTTTCGTTGGAGTAGGCCCCCCATCTCATTTCGTTTGAGTCTGTCAACGTGTGGCGATGCCAAATTATATTAAAATCATGATTATATTTACATGGATAGGTGCACTATCCTATCTATGTCCAACCTCAACAACCTCATAATCACACAGGCTCCCCATCTTAAAAACATAAAAAATCAAATATACATATATATAACTTAGAAACTGTTGCACTTTCAAGTCATTACCACACACTAACCCAAGTGCGCACAACATAGTGCAATGTGTGAATTTTTCTAGGTGCACGCAACACACAAAATGTGTGCACCCTGTCTTTATAACAATTGTCTGTGCACCTACTCTGATGCACACAACACCAAAGAAAAGTTTCCTTGGCTCACTAGCCTAATGTACATTACATTTACACTTGGTACCCATCGACTCACTAGCCTATCTACAATTACAAATGTTTCCGGATCAGGGACATTACAATACCCTCCCCTTTATTTATGAACTGTCCTTAGTGTATCATATACAAATGTACATACAAAATTTTAAAACTCTTCAAAAATATTTGGATACTCTACTCGCATATCATCCTCATGCTGCCAAGTTGCATCCTCAGGACCATACCAGTGCCATTGGACATTTACCATCTCCATGTCTCAATTCTGAAGCTTCTTGACTTTCTGGTCCAATATGCAAACTAGTCTCACTTGCAATCTACCTTCTAGCGCCACCTGAAACACATTCCAATCAATGACATGATTAACATTAGGTGCATAATTCTTAAGTAAGGACACATGGAATACATTATGAATACAAAAGGACGCATGCAATGAAATCATATACATGACTGGACCAAGAGATGTGTATAAGAGACAGGGCCCACAATATCATGTTGCTAACTTAGAACACTTTTCCAAATTCAGAGAACTGTGTCTGAGCTTCACTTTCAAAAACACATGATCACCCACTACAAATTCTCTGTGGTTTCTGCCTTTATATGGGGAAAATTTTCTACCTTCCTTCGGTAGTCTTTAAATTATTCCCGATCTTTACCATTTTCTCCTCCATTTACCGAAGCAAATATATCCCAACTACTACCCGGTCTGCTGGGTTATCCAAACTCACAGGTGTGTTGCACTTTCTACCATAAAGTGCCTCAAATGGGATCATCTTTAAAGATGCATGATACCCATTGTTGTAAGTAAACTCTACCAAATGAAGGTAGTATTCCCATTTCCATTGCTTATCCATCACATAAATCATTAGCGTGTCTTCAATCACCCAGTTTACCCTCTCTGTCTGACCATATGACTCAGGGCGATATGTTGAGCTGAAATTCAAACTTGCTCCAAATCCTTTAAATAGTCCTTTCCAAAAGTTCAAAGTGAACTTGGAATCTCTTTTAGACACAATTGTCTTAGGTACACCATGCAACTTAACAAATTTGCGCATCTAAATATCAACAATGTCAGCTGCCTTGTTCGCTGACTCTATTGGAATAAAATGGGAAGATTTAGTAAGATTTTCCACCACCATCATAATAAAATCATGTTGCATAGTAGTCCTAGGTAACTTAGTTATGAAGTCCATAGTCACAACTTCTCACTTCCACTCAAGAATGGGAAAAGTATGCAACAAACCAACTGGATGTCTATGCTCAACCTTGACCTTCTGACATTTGAAACATCTTGTAATAAAATCTACAACTTCGTTTTTCATACCTGCCCAAAAGTATTTCTTCTTGATTGTGACAATCATCTTCTAGTAACCTGGATGTATGACATAAAGAACCTTATGCATCTCTCATAATATCAATCTCTTCAACTCTTGATAATTTGATACATAGACTCTACATTTATACATGAGGATCCCATCCTCTCTTAGCTTATATCTTTCCAAATTTTGTTGCGACATACCTTTCTATAAGGTCAAACTTATATACATATAGCATAGATCTAATTTGAAAAATTCCAAAAGTATGTCCTGCAAATATGTGTGGTACATGCTAATGTCCATATCATGAATCTCATGCACCCTTATGTTGAGTGCATCAACCACCTTGTTCTCTTTTTCTATGATATGATTTGTGTCAAAGTCATACTCACTGAGGAACTCTAACCACCCTCTTTTTCTGGAATTCAAACTTGGAAGTCCAAACAAATACTTCAGACCACAATGGTATTATCTCATCTCTAATCTCTTACCCATGAGATAACGTCGCCACATCGTGAAGCATGCACTATGGATTCCAATTCTAGTTCATGCATAGCATAAAGTATTTCATGCTCCTTCAAATTCCTTGATTCGTATCACACCACATGTCCATTCTGACCCAGGACTCCATCGAGTACTTCCTTGCATGCATCCATGCACACAATGAAGTTTGCATCTATATCAACAATCCTCAAAATTGGCGCACTTGTTAACAAGTTCTTCAAGTGATGAAAAATCCTTGCGCAATCTAGAGTTCACTCAAATTGGGCACTTTTCTTCTGCATGGACATGATTTGATGTGAAATATGTGAGAATCATTTAATAAACCTTATGCTTAGACCGGAAGAGCACAAGGTCTGTCTCTTATACACATCTCTGATGGCGC
>CBVK0103435451.1:0-14458 GCA_900067695.1 Picea abies | reverse complement strand
TCAGACAGAGGATGCTTCAGATTTTCAGAAATTAACATTGACTATTCCTCGAAATCAACACAGACTTTTCCCACGGTTTCAGAATGGAACGAGGTCTTTTCCCGGGTTGGACGAGGCGTACCGTTCAGAAGATGCACCAGGGTATTCTTGCAGAGGTCAGACTGTTCATGTTCATATGGTCAGGTAGAATGGAGGAGGAACACCCATCATGGCTCCACTTGACAGTTTTATTTGCATTTGCTTGGGTTGACACTTGTCACCCGTGAAGCTACATGCTTCCATCAGTGCGTGTTCCTTCCACCATTTGGAAGTCACATGTCATTCCAAAAGAACTTAGGGTAAAAATGTAATATTCACATGTCTTTCGGAATAATATTAAAATATTATTCCCCAAGGACTTAAGTCCCTAGGCTCAACACTTAGCCCCCTTTTCCCACCTTCCAACCCCTAATTCCTTATCCACTCTGTGGAATCTTAGTCCCCCATCACTCATTCATCGTGTTCAGTCTGCACGTGGTGGTGTTTATATTTTATTAATGTTTTGCATTGATACATGTACAAAATCAGGCTCTTGGCCTTCAACCCTTGGGCTGTCTAGCCTAACAATCACATAAGCCTACCAACTTATATAAACTTGGATCACCAGCCTATAAAACATATTTACAATTCATTTCATAACCATGATTTACAACGGGCTCAGCCTTGGGGACATTACACTTTCTTTGGTAGTAAATTCAATGATTGCAACTTAGGGAAAGCGTCATGTCCTGTCTTGTTTTGTTTTAGATCCAGGTGGATCTAGGGAGATTAGTTTATGTCTGCATTTATCGACTTATCCTATAAGAGGAGCCCACATGAAGTTTGTCGCTTCATCTCCTAGGGTTAGGTTTTTGGACATCTAGGGTTTTTAGATTAATTCTTGACGCTAAAAATTCCTGGAGGCCTCATTGTAATGTGATCAGATGAATGAATGTAGCCGCCACATCTCTTATTCTCCACCATTCGAGAAAGATTGTTTCATTCTCACTGCCCCATTCAAGGTACAAATTAATTTTTATATTCCTATATTTGAAGGTTAGACAGATGCAGATGTTGCAGACAAATGGTTAAACCTTATAGAAGGGTATTTTTCTGTCCATAACCTTTTCAATAGAGAAAATATTACATTTGTTCTCCTTAAGGCTGCCCCCCATGTCAAAGATTGGTGGGAGACTTTCTATGAGCAAAAGGCAACAGAGGAATCTCCATTATTTTTAGTCACACCCACTTGGGGTTCTTTCAGGGATGCTATTAAGGAACAATACTATCCTGTTGGAAGTTATGATGAATTATATACAAGATGGACCACAATGCGACAAGAAAGGGACCAAATAGTGCCAAAGTTCACCAATGTCTTCCATACCTTGCGCACCAAGATGGGTATCAGAGAATCTAAATTCCATATGGTGATCAAGTACTGTGTCGGTCTGCATAGATACACACATACATAAATGGAGTTTCTAGACATCTCATCCTTAGGCGCAACCTATTGATATGCTATCAAAATCGAGCAGAAGGTTAAACAAAAGATGCGACAGTTTGGGTCTGTGAACCCCTAACAACAAAAACAAGACAAAGGCAACCCCAACCCATAGAAAAAAGGACTGATCAAGGATGGATAGCCCCAAGATAACTATTCTAAGCTACAAACAGAGAAGGACAATGGGAATAAAAATAAAGACACTGGGAAGTGGTGTGAGTTCCTTAAGAGCCCATGGCATAAAACTGTTGAATGTCACTCAAAGCAGTAATTCGTGGTCGAGGTGAAATCCTCTAAATAAAATGTGGGTTCTAACTCTGAGTTAGAACCAAAAAAAGGGAGATAGATCATTGATGCAGAACCCAGTGCCACTATTGCTACCACCAAGATCCAACCTGATGAACCAGAGGAAGGTGAGTGCCTCTTTCATTCTAGATGTGGGTGAAGGGTACTCCGCTACACTTCATTGTTGATAATGGTATCCAAAAGAACCTCATCTAAGCAGAGGTTGTCAAGTGGTTGGCTCTATCGACAACACCTCACCTACAATCGTATATCATCAGATGGCCCTGCCAAGGGAGCGATCTTCACGTCAGCTGATAATGCCACCTGCCCTATGTCATCAAGCCCTTCAAAGATCAGGTATTGTGTGATGTCTCCCCCCTTGAAGTTTGTGATGTTCTTTTGGGCCAACCTTATTTATGGAAACATCATGCTATATATGAGTCTAGGCATCGTAGTGTTATTATTACTTTGGACAAGAAATTGTACATGTTACCCAAGGCAGTCCCACCTACTACCATTTCCTTGATCTTTGCCAAGAAATGCAGGAAGGTCATCTCTCAAACTGGGAAGTTTGTATTCTTCGTGATTCTCACTCAAAGTGAGCGAAAGGTTGTAGCCACATCCATGACCTCCACAAGAGGTCTCTCCATGCATCATAAACAAGTGGATAAGGTCGTGGAAGAATAAAAATTAATCTTCTCCTCACCCATTGGGGTAACTCTACACTATTAGGTCAAGCATTCAATCGATTTGACCCCTGACGCAGCACTAGCCAATGATCTAGTCTATTTCCTCTCTCTTTCATAGAATGAGGAAATCGAGCGCTAGATCCAAGAGCTGCTAAAAAATGGGCACATATGACCAAGCTCATCACCTTGTGGAAGCCCAATCATGCTTATGCAGAAGAAATATGGGACGTCGTGACTCTGCATTGATTACTGGGCCATAAATAAAATCATTGTCAGGAACCGATACCCAATTCCCCAAATTGAAAATCTCCTTGGTCATCTCAAGGGGGAAAAATACTCCAGTAATATTGATCTGAATTGTGGCTACCACTAGGTCCCAATAGACAAGACCGATGTATGGAAGACTGCCTTCAAGTCCAAAGAAGGTATTTTTGAATGGCTGTTCATGCCCTTTGGTTTGACGAATTCCCCAAAGAATTTCATGAGGATGATGGATGATATCTTGCGGCCTTTCACCAATTCTTTTGTGGTGGTGTATTTGAATGAAATCCCCATCTTTAGAAATATTTGGGTGGAACACTTGAAACATATTCAACAGGTTCTGCACACTCTGCGACAACACAAGCTATATGCAAATTTAGAAAAATGATCCTTCAACATGAACAAGGTCCAGTGCCTAGGATAAATTGTTGATTAGCATGGGGTGCATGTCGATCCAACCAAGATCTAGGTCATTCATGACTATCCAGCCCCAAGCACACTCACTGATCTTTAGAGCTTCTTAGGACTTTCAAATTTCTATCGTAGGTTCATGATGGGATTCTCCCAAATTGCATGGGCCCTTAACCAAGTGACAGGTTCATGATGGGATTCTCCCAAATTGCATGGGCCCTTAACCAAGTGACTAGGGGTGGTGGAAAGGGAAATTTAGTGTGGGGCCAGTCGCAACAAAAAGTGTTCAATGATTTTAAGTAGCGCTTGGGCTCATCCCCGATGCTCTCATTACTCGACCTGCAACAACCTTTTGAGATAAAGACAGATGCTTGAGACTATGTTGTGGGCGCAATTCTCACTCAACACAGACATCCCGTGGCCTATCATAGCGAGACACTATCAAATACTATTCGTAATTACACCACTTATGAAAAATAAATGTACTCCATTGTACAAGCCTTTCGCCAGTGGAGGTATTACATTCTCAGGAAGGAGACAATCATCCACATTGATCATAAGCCTCTGTAGTCCATGAAGACACAAGGAAAATTGCAGAATGATCACCATCGAAATTGGTCCGTATACTTGCAGTAGTTCCATATCAAGATCAAGTATAAGACAATGAGTACCAACCACATTGTCGACTTCCTCAGTCGACCTCCATTTGCAACACTAAACATAGTGGTACACTCCTGTATACATAAGACATTTGGTTGGTCCCAACTCTGTGAGAAAGATCTAGACTTCACCACTATCTACCATATGATGGGCACAAACATAGCTGTCACTAATTTCTATCTTCAGGATGGGTTGTTGTGCCATCTGGGCCATCTTTGCGTTCCATCAAGCGAGTGAGCGAAGATGATTTGGGAAGCTCACTATAGTTAGAAGGCAAGAGAATTTGACGTAGAAAATATAGTGGCAATGCTGTAACAACATTTCTATTGGCCGAAACTTTGATAGGATGTCAGAAAGTATATCAAGTTTTGCACGACCTATGCCATTGTCAAACTGGCCATTAAGAAACAAGGCATGTACATCCCTCTTCCAACTCTCGACATGCCTTGGGAATCCATCTCGATGGACTACATGTCGAGCCTTCCTTCAACCAAGCAGGTAAATGATTTTTTTTGTGTGGTTGTTGATCGATTTTCCAAGATGGCGATTCTGGATGCCCGCAAGAAGATCATCACAATGAAGGCAATTGCCAAGCTCTTCTTCAAATGAGTGTGGGTACATTTTGGGATACCACAAACCATCATCTCAAATCGATACAATCGGTTCCTCATCACATTTTGGCTGAGCCTTTGGTCAAAAATGGACACCAAGCTCACCAAATCCACTGCCTTCCACCCCAAAACGGATGGCCGCGTTCCATCAAGCGAGTGAGCGAAGATGATTTGGGAAGCTCACTATAGTCAGAAGGCAAGAGACTTTGACGTAGAAAATATAGTGGCAATGCTGTAACAACATTTATATTGGCCGAAACTTTGATAGGACACCAAGCTCACCAAATCCACTGCCTTCCACCCCAAAACGGATGGCCAAACCGAGGTCATCAACATGATGATCATGCATATCTTGCACGTGCACAATTACAAGAACCCGTGCACATGGGATGAGAGTCTTCCATATGTTAAACACAATTACAATAGATTCATACATAGCTCAACCAACCATATCCCCTTTCAGGTGGGGTTTGGATTTCAACCATTATGTCCCATGGATGTTGCACTACCCCTTGCGTCCACACAGGAAGAATCGCCCCATGCTCAAACCGAAACCGACAAAGCCACCTGATTCATTGAACGAATCCAACACATCGACCAACAAGTGCATGATATTTTGCAGAAGTCCGATTCCAAGTACAAGCAATGCCATAATCAACACTGGGTGCCACACAAGTTTCACGTCGGAGATAAATTTTGGTTGGATTTTCAAAAAGAATGCCTTGCATGACCCCATTGGAAGCTTTGTCCACTCCGCTATGGACATTACAACATCACTAAGGTTGTGGGTGACAATGATTTTGAGCTCAACATTCCCCCCTTCCTTGGCTTGCATCCAATGTTTAATGTGGACCTCCTTCAACCATACTTTCCACCATTATTACTTTCCACCATTATTGGACACCTCAGAGATAACATAACAATTGACACCGACAAAGCTCAACCTTGACTACATAGAAAAAACATCCATTGGTTATATCATGGACACAAAGTTCAAGGGAACTCACCAACATAAGCTTCAAATTTATTGTGTTGTCAAAGCGGCTACTGCACCAAGGAAAGTGGCTCACCCGGGGCCAAATTCAGAAAAAAAATCTCATCTGATCAGGGAACTCAACACAATGGAGACCATTTCTTCCTAAGAAAAAAGGACTGATCCAGGTGGATATCGGTGTCCACCCACCTCTTCCAACTGGCTCACATAAAGTTTTCATCTTGGTGATTCGTTTCTAGATTTTCGGGTCCTAAACTTCTGGGGCTATTTTGAGGCCCTAAACATTTTTTTTTGGGCTTTCCACAATCACATTGTGATGGAAAAATGTGTAGTACTCGGATAGACCTTTCCAACAGGCTATCGTGCTCCTAAAATAAATATCGTATGCAAAATTTACAACCCCAGGAAGTTGATGTGCCAACTTACCCCATCGGGGCCCACATAAATTTTGGTGCTTCATCTCCTAGGGTTAGGTTTTTTTATATCTATATGGTTTTTTGATTACTTCTTGATGCTAAAAAGTCCTGGAGGCCTCATTATATTGTGCTCAGACGAATGCGCGTAGCCGCTACATCCCTTCTCAGAGATTAGCTTGTAACATATAGATGTCACTAACCACATTTTCATAACACTTATTATTCTTTGAGGACAATTCCGTGCAAGTGATCTGGTTAAACATGACACTTTATGATTATCTGATGCGGTTTATGAGTTAAAATTTATGTTATAATTGAGTATTGAATTTGATATGATTTTAATATTAATGTATAACATTGGCATATATTATGATGAGGTTTCCTGAGTGTGCAGGAAACATGACACGAAGAGGATGCCTATGGCATCGACATAATTCCTTGGACTTTAGATTGAGCCAGGGAGTGGATTATTTACTTTGATTATGAGTACTTGATTTTATTACGCATGTGATATGATGATGATTTCAATTATGTATTTCATGTATAAGAGTTATTAATATTATTTTTTTCAGTGGATGTAGGCATGTTGATGCTTTCTAATCTGACTCACATATGGAGTAGAGGGGTCATACAAATATATCAGATAGATGAGGGAGAGGTGTGGCAATGTTCTTGTCACAACCTATTAGCACTCCTGCCCTGACCTGAACTGAAGGTTAACGACTACCTTGTTCCTGATAGGTTCAAAATGTTGTGAGGGAAGACTGAGAATGTTGCTCACGAGGATTTTTGAGGGGCGTGCAATAAGGATGATTCCTTATTCCTCAGTAAAACCTTAGTCTCACACAAGGTCGACAAGTGGAGTACTAACTCCAAGTGTAAGAAAACTTCCAAACTAAGTCAACATGGCGAGTGACACCCTTGGAGCACATAGGTGCGTCTTGAAGGGCACGTTGCAGGTTAATCTAAAATGAAAATTAAAAAAATGAAACATCAAGAAATTAATAAAATTTTAGAAGACTTTAGAGGATAAAATGAGTACTTAGAATTTGTTAGAGACGAGAATACAAGTTAAATATTAATTTATAAACCAGAAAACATTACCAAAAATCTAAGTCTAGATGTTTTGACTAAACAAAGTTTATAATAATGGGTTTAAAAGAAATTAGACTAAATAAACACTAGTAAAGAGAGAATAAAATTCTAGACATGCGCACAAGGTGTGCATGAAGTTAATAAAAGAAAATTTTAAATTAAAAGAAATTAATCCATGGGAGAACGGGTTGTCAACATAGAGTTAGAATCCTAAGTCAAATTAGACTCTAAATCCTAACTAAGAGAAGAGTCCTAATCAAAATCCAACTGTAAATTAGTTAGGAGACACAATAAAGGAGAAATTGAGGAATTAAGTGACAACTAGGAGAAAATCTAGGAACTGATTGTGGAGGTGAGGAAAAATTCAAAATTATTTAAATTAAAAGAAATTAAAACATGTGAAACTTGAGGGAAGTGTGACATGTGTTGAGAGTGAATCATCTATAAATTAATTATTAAAAATTATTTAATTATGCATGAATTGAGAAGTGTCCAAACAAATTGTCTTATAAAAAGAAGGAAGAGGAAGGAGGAAAACACCCTAATGCTGGATGATTGAAATGCTGTCAATTTTTTTTCATGTGACTAGTTTTCTTGTGTGAGTTGGGATACAAGTTTGAACAAGAGGTGGAAGCCTCTCCTTGTAGGTCAAACTTGAGCTATTAGATCCAAAATTTTGTGTGTGACCCCTTTGCAGCTCGTGGGGCTAAGGGGGAAGAAGAATACTCATAGCGTTGGTTGGGAGGTATCGATGAAGTCCATTGATTAAGAAGTGAGGAGGAACATTGTACAAGGCCAGGCCGAGGGATCTACAACAAAATTTATACTCTTACGTTTACAGTATTTTAAACTATTCTAGTTATTTTTATAATTTATGAAATGTTGATTTAATAAATTGATTTTTAATGGAACAAATCGATTTAATTCCAGACATTATTCTTGTAAATTTAAATATATTGTTTTTAAACTGTGCGTGGATTAAATGTATGAAATAGGGTATTCTCCATGTAATATATAAATTATATTTGAAATATGCGTGGATAAATGTTGATTCGAAATAATTTTCATGTAGTATATATATACTTTCTTGAATTATGTGTGGGTCAATGGTTGAATAGAGATACTTTTCAGGAATTTAAAAATAATGTTTTTTAAAAAATGTTTCTGTAATTTATATATAGTGTTATTAAAATATTCAAGAAACACAAGATTAATTTGAGGAATCCTTACTACAATTTATATAAACTGTGTATTAAATGTGTAAGGAGGGAATTATTGTGAAGACATCATACTCCTGTAAATACGATTATATAGTTTACCGATGATAATAGTAATATCATACTCCTGTAAATACGATTATATAGTTTACCGATGATAATAGTAATACGATCATAATTTCACCTTGAAGAATGTTGAAAAATATATATACAGGTTTGCTATATCCTTAAACATTGCACTTTCTTTTTGTTCTATTTGCACCTCCACTGTTGTCGTGATTCCAATAAATCAGGGGCTTGTGTGCCTCTTGAGTCGCGTATGATTTTTTTTTTTGATTTTGTAGTCATGGATTCTTTTTGGGATTTTGTGCCTCTTACGGAAACTCTGCCACCTATCAAACTGCATGTTGATTGAGTTTTGTGGCAGATCCTATTAATGTTCTTCTGTTGTTTTGAAATCAATAATATATTTTCATCTTATTCCGTTTTGGATGGGCGTCATCGAGCCTCTTTCTGTTGGCCTCGAGCGTTTGTCTTGAAGCCTTGTTTCCCTTGAATTGTTTACATCGAATGACAAATACATTGCATGTATCGTTTGGTTTGGTTGTCTTGGTTTCGCTCGAATGAAGGCGTTTTATGCCACCAAAGACTACAAATTAGGTGATGGAGGATAATTAGAGAAACTGATTGTGGTTCATTATCTTCAACACTTTGAAAACATAACAAATATTTTTAATCTGAGTAATGAAAGTTTATTCCCAGTGTTGTTCACAGTAATAATAGAACACATTGCAGCCTCATAATCGACAAGACTCTTGAATTATACTCATCATGTCATGATACCTACCCATCATTGATTTGTTGACTGTTTCTACGCTGGGAAATCTTTGAGTGAGAAATTGGTGTAGAGAGGGATTCCACCTTGATCTGGTAGAGTTTGTTATTAAGAAGGACAAAATGAAGTCGAGCATTAGATGAAATGATAATTGGACGTAAATATCTGTATCATATTCACATTCCATAAATTGAAGGCCACGTGAAACTTTAAGTCGATTCCTTAGTTGTTAGACATTTGAAAATGAGTAAACTTGGTTGTGAACCCACTATAGTTGTTAGACATTTGAAAATGAGTAAACTTGGTTGTGAACCCACTAGGATGCTTTGACTCAAGACACTTGTGAAATCCTATGTATGTTTGGCATTTGTAAATGGAGTTGACTCGCAGTTAATTACGATTAGATATGGATTAAGTATATCTTATTATTATGCACAACCCTTGTAATTTGTGGGCCCTCACTTGGTGCCTATGTTAATGTTATTGACCGATGACTTGGCATAATATGGAACCTTGGTACCTGTGATGATCGTGGACAATTTATTAGTTATGTTCTTGGTCATTTGATTCAATGAGTTATACTTCTTTTTTTAGAACTTCAATTTAATCCTCAACTTATTTTTAATCAAGTTAAAGCTATCAACATGTTAAGACTCTCTTTATTTATAACGAGAGTTTTTGTTTCCCTTAAAACCTTACTTGAGAGACTTTGTTTATAACGAGAGTTTTTGTTTCCCTTAAAACCTTACTTGAGAGACTTTGATTTAACTATATATATAAAATGTATCTAAAATAATTATAATATATAGCAATATGTGTATTATCTAGTAAATTGCGAAATGAAATTTATCATAAGTAATTTGAGTAATTCGCTTTCACAATAATTTGAATGACTTCAAATTTAAATGGAATTATCCACAACCTGCACTTTTGACCTAAGTAAAGTTAGGGCACTTTTGCACTATCATATTTAAGGAAGGTAGCTGCGCATTTTTAAACCATATAGCGTACTTAGCCAGTTGAAATTAATGTTTGGTAATATAATTATAAATTATGAATAATGGGTTTTAAGTATGGCCTTAAGGATATCGTGGAATTTAAAATTTAATTATTTTAATAGTCATGTCTTGCAAGAATAATTTTAAGAAAAATAATGAGAAGGGTAGGTTTTTGAATTATGAGTTGGTGGAAAATGATTTCCCTTGAATTGTTTAAGGATTTCTAATTCAATGTAATTTTGGGTGTAGAGTTTGGATCAATAGATTTATAATCAATTTATTAGGAGTATTGCTCATAAAATTACATTTAATTGTTTAGTGGATTAATTGTATACATTCTTAATTATTGTAATAGTGATGAAATTGATTAATTGTAACGAATTTATGAGATTGGAAGAGTATACTACTTGTGTTTCAATAATCATTGGATGGGTGGGCGATGTAATTTGTCCTTATACTCCATGTGATTCATGTTAAGGATTTCCATATTGTTTGTTCGTTGAGTATCTTTTACAATTGTATTAACTTGTATGTTCTACATTATTTTAACAATGACTATTAGTTGTTAACTAAAAAAAACAATTACCCTATTATTATCATAAATGAGATTTATTTATAAAATGCTTACTCGATATTAATATTATTATTTTTGTAATTGTTTGATTATTGACGTTCAATTACGTGAGGTTCGTTACATATGGTATCAGAGCAAGGTTCCACTCTACGACACCAAACTCGTTTCGACTTCCAATGCAAATTATTAATTAATGATGTAATACTAATATAAATTGTGTATGTTCTACATTATTTTAACAATGACTATTAGTTGTTAACTAAAAAAAACAATTACCTTATTATTATCATAAATGAGATTTATTTATAAAATGCTTACTCGATGTTAATATTATTATTTTTGTAATTGTTTGCTTATTGACGTTCAGTTACATGAGGTTCGTTACATATGGTATCAGAGCAAGGTTCCACTCTGCGACACCAGACTCGTTCCGACTTCCAATGCAAATTATTAATTAATGATGTAATACTAATATAAATTGAATTTGTTTATGGCAGGTATCATGGTTAGAGGACGGAGGACGAGTAGATGTCGAGGTGTGGGAGGAAGAGGTATGCCTCCTCCAAGTACATCTACGCCTGAGGGGTCTGCTCCATAGGGAGAAGATCATACTACTGAGTAGGAGCATGTTGCAGTGGGTGATGCCATGGGTATGATGAGGTATTTTCAAAGGATGTCAGAGTCATGAATAAATCACCTTGATTGTGATGAGGACAGGGAATATGTACCCAATGAGGGTTCACAACACCCTCCTGTAGTTAGTAGTAGTGTTCATAGAGAATTCAAGAAGGTAAAATTTCACGAGTTCTAGGGTTCCATGGACAGATTATCCGCCGAATCTTGGTTGGATAATATGGAAATGTGTTTTGCATTGCACTATTATACCTCCAACATGAAGGTTTGTATGGTGGTATTCCAGTAGAGAGGGAGTGCACTTCTTTGGTGGAAGACACTCTTACCACAACTGAATATGGCCATTGAAGATGTGTCTTGGGAATTGTTTGAGGAACAATTATGAGAGAGGTACCTATATGATGAGTTCATTGAGCGCCAACTTAATGAGTTCAATGCTTTACGATGGAGTAGTCGTAAATACATGAGTATGTGGCTAGATTTATGGAGTTGCTCAGATATTCTCTGCATCTGAACACTGAAACGTTAAAAATGAATAAGTTTGTTTTTGGTCTCAACTAGAAGATTCATGCTAAGGTGAGGATTCTGATGCCTTAGAATTTGCACGATGCAATACATAAATATTTTATCGTTGAGGATGAATTAAACAATGGAGGTTAGAGTAGGAATCATACTGGGCAGACAGTACAAACTCCACATAGAGCACCACAACAACATACAACTGTTAGAAAAAATTATGGGCACTGTGATACACCCATAGGACCTATATTTTATATAACACGCAGACAGTATACAAACCATAGGATTCCGTATAGAGCGCCACTGCAACAAAAAGCACATCGTCCTCAACAACAACAATAGTATATATATATATATGTAAATAGATTAGGACCTCAAAACCCTAGACCAACAGATTCTTCCTCTAGAAATCAGAGCATCGACCCTAAGAGTAGATGTTGGACTTGTGGAGACCCCCAATATTAGAGATATTGTCCTATTGAGAAGGCAAGGGCTGTTGGATCAACATAACATATGACAATGGGAGATTTGGTCAAGGCCCATAGGATTCACACAACGGTGAATAATCACCAGGCCGAAAATTGGTTTACACTGCTTGAGACTTCATGTATGATATCAGATCAACAGTTTAGTATTATGATAGATATGAGAGTTTGATATACAGTTTTGTGCTTAAAAGAATTAAGGTGAAGGCAATCGAACAATATGAGTTTAGATATGTAGAATTGGTATCTGGAGCCAAGCAAAAATTTGGAGGAAAGATTAAAGATTGTAAAATTAATTTGGGTGAATTCGTCGCAAGTGTAAACCTTTTTGTCACAACCTTGGGATCCTACGACATTGTGATTGGAATGGATTGGTTAGAATTGCATGGCACGATACTTAACTGTAAGACAAAAATATTAATCTTAATTGATGATTTGGGACAAAAGAGAGTAATTGTAGGAAGAAACCAAGGAGTGTCACTAAGATTTATTACTTCCTTACAATTGAAGAAGAATATGCGCAAGTGATGTAAGATGCATGCCATTTTATATCTTAATGAAAATGATGACACAAAAGGATTGGAAGACTTTCTGTTAGTATCAGAGTTTGCTGATGTTTTCCCGAGAAACTGCTTGGTGTACCGCCAAAAATAGCGTTGGAATTTACTATAATTTAAAACCTGGAACAAAACCAATTGCAAGAACGCCATATCAAATGTCAACACCTGCATTGCAAGAGTTAAAGATGCAATTGAATGATTTATTAGATTTGGGACTTATACGTCCAAGTGTATCACCGTGGGGTTCACTAGTAGTTTTTGAAATAAAGAAGGATGGGTCGTGGAGGCTTTGCATTGACTATCATCAATTAAACAAGACCATGATCAAGAATCAATACCCGTTATTGAGAATTGATGACTTATTTGATCAAATGAAAGGGGCGACAATGTTTTCAAAGATCGATTTGAGATTGGTATATCACCAGTTGTGAATCAAGGAGGAAGACATTCCGAAAACAACATTTAAGACAAGATTTAGAAATTACAAATTTACTGTATTACCATTTGGTTTGACAAATTCCCCAGGTGTATTCATGGCCGAATCTTGGTTGGATAATATGGAAATGTGTTTTTCATTGCACTATTATACCTCCAACATGAAGGTCCGTATGGTGGTATTCCAGTTGAAAGGGAGTGCACTTCTTTGGTGGAAGACACTCTTACCACAACTAAATATGGCCATTGAAGATGTGTCTTGGGAATTGTTTGAGGAACGATTATGAGAGAGGTACCTATATGATGAGTTCATTGAGCGCCAACTTAATGAGTTCAATGCTTTACGATGGAGTAGTCGTAAATACCTGAGTATGTGGCTAGATTTATGGAGTTGCTCAGATATTCTCTGCATCTGAACACTGAAACGTTAAAAGTGAATAAGTTTGTTTTTGGTCTCAACTAGAAGATTCATGCTAAGGTGAGGATTCTGATGCCTTAGACTTTGCATGATGCAATACATAAATATTTTATCGTTGAGGATGAATTAAACAATGGAGGTCAGAGTAGGAATCATACTGGATAGCCAGTACAAACTCCACATAGAGCGCCACAACAACATACAACTATTAGAAAAAATTCTGGGCACCGTGATACACCCATAGGACCTATATTTTATACAACACGCAGACAGTATACAAACCATAGGGCTCCGTATAGAGCACCACCACAACAAAACCCACATCGTTCTCAACAACAACAATAGTATATATATATATGTAAATAGATTAGGACCTCAAAACCCTAGACCAACAGATTCTTCCTCTAGAAATCAGAGCACCGACCCTAAGAGCAGATGTTGGACTTGTGGAGACCTCAAATATTAGAGATATTGTCCTATTGAGAAGGCAAGAGCTGTTGGATCAACATCACCTATGACAATGGGAGATTTGGTCAAGGCCCATAGGATTCACACAACGGTGAATAATCGCTAGGCCGAAAATTGGTTTACACTGCTTAAGACTTCATGTATGATATCAGATCAATAGTTTAGTTTTATGATAGATATGAGAGTTTGATATATAGTTTTGCGCTTAAAAGAATTAAGGTGAAGGTAATCGAACAAAATGAGTTTTGATATGTAGAATTGGTATCTGGAGCCAAACAAAAATTTGGAGGAAAGATTAAAGATTGTAAAATTAATTTGGGTGAATTCGTCGCAAGTGTAAACCTTTTTGTCACAACCTTGGGATCCTATGACATT
>CBVK0103435419.1:0-12503 GCA_900067695.1 Picea abies | reverse complement strand
TATACCCATATTGGAGAAAACATACTTGAGGATTCTTAGTTTCTTTCCAATATCATGGGAACTACTCACCATAAGAATGATATCATTAGCATAAAGAAGAATATTGATGACTATACTAGTCAAAGTTGCGATGACACAATCTATTTCTTCCAAATAGCCTTCTAAGTTGTCAACATATATGCGAAAAAAGGTAGGGGATAGGGGACAAACTTGCTTGAATCTAATATTGCATTAACTTCTTTCGACCAGCCCAGAATGTTCTTAAATTTCGGCATAACATTATTATATAAAATTATCGTGGAATCCCTCAACCTGAAAGAACCATTTATCTCTTCCAACCTATCCCAAAGGTTTTTCCTGGGCACTATGTCAAAATATTTCCTAAAGTAAAAAAAACACACAAAAGATTAGTTTTAGTATTCTGGAACTCCTCTACAATGATCCTAAAGTAACAAGATGGTCTGCAGATGAATTGTATCTCATAAATATGGTGAGGCCTTTAGCTATTTTACCATGAATTTCTAGACATCCACAAAAGACCTAAAAGTGAATGGAATGGCGTTTCATGAGCTTTGCCCAATAATTGAATGATTGGAAATTGAGCTTGGAAATAATTTGATTGCCTTGTCCTTAAGATCACGTCCCTATGGACCACACAATATCTTTGATAACAGATTTCTTGAAATAGTGGGCACTTTAAGGTCATTGAAAGTGTTTGTCATTGATCTTGGAGTTGCGTTTCCAGAAGCAAAAAGGATTGCAGTTCCTCTGCTCAACCTACTCTCGAGACTTCCTAATCTTGAGTGTTTCCGCTTGCACGGGGGGCTGATTTTGGTAAGAGAATAACACCTATCATAACTTTGATATTGTTCCTTTCATCATCATCATTGAATATCTCTCTGTTTATGTCACAACCCATGTCACGATATATAAACCATTTTTTCTCTGTGACGCAGAAGGAGCTTGAGGGAAATCCAATGCCACCATCTTTCACCTATCCACTTCCTAATTTTCAATTAGTAAAGATACATGTCAAAAAATACGATGAGAGGGAACATGGTTTGTTGGGATGTCTTGTTCAAAAATCTCATGTGCTCAAAGAAGTGAAACTCGAACCTGCAAGAGGATGTCACAATGAGAAGTACAACTCATTTTTGGAAAAATGGAAGTCTATGAAGAAATTTCGTTAGCGAGGAATGATCACCCAAAATATACGTGAATACAGTTTCATTTTTAATATTACGTTCCAAACTATTATTATTACAACTTGAGTGGGCCTAATGGTTAAGAACATATGTTTTCTCCTAAAAGGTCACAAGTTCAAATCCAGAGGAGTTACCAGTCAAATGGACGGCCGTTGACATAGAATATTTTTGAATTTAGTTTATATATAAATTATTATTATTATTGAATTTCATTTTTTTTTTCAAATAGAAAAAGAAACTTATATTAGTAAATATAATTCTATATCTCTTGCATAGTATTAGTAAATATAATTCTATATCTCTTGCATAGTCAAAACTTGTTAAGTAGGATATTATCAAAATAGTAAAAACAACTAAGCCATCCTTTAAATGTGGTTTTTTACAAAAAGAGCATATACTTCAGATTTTTACTCTTTCAAAGGAGTAAAAAATTTTAGTTATACAATTGTCAATTTTTCAAAAGGCATGTTCCTTTTGCATAACATATCACACCTTCCAGCTGTAAAGCATGCTCAAATGTAGAATTTTTAACATCCAAGGCTTTAGTGAGTAAGAAAAACACTTAATTATTACCTTCGAGTCAAACCAATTGTAAACTTTTAATCTTTTTATAGTGAGCAAATAACAAGATGCTCCAAAGTGTTAATAGTTCATCCCAGGTATTAGTTTCAGGACCACAATTTAATTTAAGGCAAGCCCAACTCTGGACACTTTAAAATTTCTCCTACACCACATTTTGAGCCTTCACATTATGAAGCTTCATCAAAGAAACCCAATCCAAAAAGTGGAACTGTAGCACAACTTTTCTGGCTACCAAGGCTTAAATGCTCTTAAGAGAAATCTTTAAGACCACTTTGTAGGTGTTACTACATGAAATAACCACATTCTCACTAATAATTAATCGCATGCATTTAAAACAAGTTAAACACATTTAAGCTTAGAGTAAAACATATTATTTACTGCTATAATTAACAATCAATAGCGTTTCATATTAATTCATATACACAACAAAATTCATGATCAAGTAAGAAGCACAATCATGCCAAACATGATTAAAGCATAATCAGATACGTATCTTTTAATAGTGGTAGAATCCACCAACCAAGTGCAGGACTTCCACGAACCTCCCAGCCTTAGACCGCACTCCTCATTAGCTCAGTAGTGGGTCACCCCCGAGCTGGGACTAAGCTCCACCCCAAGGAAAGGAATCCTAGGCTAGGCTGAGGTTACAGGGAAAAAAACACAAAAAATCTGGAAGGATTCTTCCCAAGATGCCATCTTACACCCACTACTACTAGACTCTCATTCCCCACATGCTTGTTCCACCTGGGAGTATACACCTTCACAAGCACATTCCATCGGGGCTAACCTCCCTCTCTGGGTCTCGACAGCAAGTCGGATCAAGAAGTCTTAGAGCCCGAAGATGGTGTTAGACACTCTCTAGAAGAAACCACTTCCCAACAAATTCTCTCACCTGGAAAGAGTTGCTCACAAGCCTAACAACCCTCCTCTTCCAACAACAATCACCTCCCTCACCTAGAGAGAGGTCATACACAGGCTCAATCAAAACTTGCACTGTCTAGCAATCCATGCATAGTCCTGCACTGCATAGCTGTAGTTACCCACAGAGATACAATCACTGACTTCCTCAAAACGGGTTCAGAAATGGAAAAATGGTCTCACGGTCACGGCTTTAGGAAAGAGGCTTCATGCACAAGTTCCATTTCAGATAGAGGATGCACACAGATTTCCAGACACAACACACACTTTTTCGGTTCAAATAGAGGTGAAACCGGCTCTTTCAGAATTGGTCACAGGCTTTTGGTTCAGTGCGGGGGTATACACGGGTTTTCTTAGAGCCAGACACAAAATTTTAGTATCACAGGGAGGTACGAAGGTTCTCTACAGAACTCGGGATAGTCATACTGCTCAGATCCCATACATGCTCAGGCAGTCCAATCGAATGGGAGAAGGACACCCCTCATGGTCCACACTGGCCATTTTATTTGCATGCACTAGGGTCAGCACTTGTCACCCTAGAGACTGCATGCCTTACAACAACATGCATCACCTTCCTTTGTCATGAACTTAGGATAAAAAAATATAAATGGCAAATGTTATTTTGGAATAATAATAAAATATTATTCCCAGGCTTAAGCTTCCTAGGCTAAACAATTAGCCCCTTTTTCCCACCTTCCAGCCACTAATTCCTTTCCCACTATGTGGATGCTCAGTCCCCCTTCACTCATTCATCGTGGTCGGTCTGCACTTGGTGGTGTTTTCAATTTTATTAAATGTTATGCATACATACAAGTACAATATGAGGCCCTTGGTGTAGTGTCAATTTTCACTACCGAGGCTTTCAAACCTCTCGCTAACCAATTTGTACATGGACTTTCACATAAAACATACAAAATTGTATAATCACATGCGTAACAACAAAGAGATACATTTTAATTCTCAGAATAAACACATAGTTATTGTTATAATTAGACAATCCATAGATTTCAACAATAATTCATTTACACAGCGGAAAACATGATAACAGATCTAGTACAGTCATGATAAAATGTGGTAAAAAGATAATTAAATACTTATCTTGTGACAGTGGATAAATCCACCAACCAAATGCAGGCCTTCCACGAACCTCCCAGCCTTAGACCGCACTGCTCCTCAACTCAACAGTGGGTCACCCCCGATCTGGGACTGAGCTCCACCCCATGGCAAGGAATCCAGACTCAGGCTGAGGTTACAGGAATTCAGTCACACACAACCACCAAAAAGAATGTTCTCCCAGGAATCTCCCATGCTCACTGCCCACAGACCCTCATTCCCCACATGCCTGTTCCACCCTGGGAGAGTGCACCTTCTCTGTCACCTGGACAGTCCTTCGGCTGCCAGTCTCCCTTACCTTGGGTTACAGGAACAGACCAGACCATAAGTCTCCAGGTTCTGCGGTAGCTACAGGGTTGCTTCCAGGAGCTCTCTCCTTCCTCTGCGCACTCTCTCACCTAGAGGGAGTCGCTCATAGGCCAAAAAGCCTCACGCAGTCCAGAACTACGTGCCACAACAAACACAGGGAAAATGGAAACAGGCTTCCCAAGAACTGGTTCAACAGTCATAGGAGGTTCTCACAGTCAAGATTTCAGAATAGGGCTCCACGCACAAGCTCGCTCAGCTTTTCCTAGGCAAACAGATACTCTTCCCCGAAATTGACATGGACATTTCATTCAGGGAATGCACACACTAGTTTTCTCTCACAGACAGACTCCATGGTTCTGAACAAGGTAAGCACGCATTCTCTAGCACCCCAACATAAGATTTCTCTCTGTAATAGACATACACGAGGTCTCCTGCAGACTTTCTCCTACCACTCCTGCTCAAGGTAGTCAGGACGAATGGAATGCGAGAGCCCCCTCCCCCCACAACTATTCCTTTCTATTTTATTTGCATGCGTCAAGGTTTACATTTGTCACCCTGGGAGCTGCATGCGTTCCATCCGCATGCCTCCCTGTACATGCCTTTCCTTTTGCTAAGAACTTAGGATAAAATAATATGCACATGGCTTTTTAGGAAATAATATTAAAATATTATTCCAGGCCTAAGCCCCTAGGATCAACACTCAACCCCTTTCCCACCTTCCAGCCCCTAGTTCCTTGCCCACTCTATGGACACTCAGTCCCCCTTCACTCATTCATTGTGGTCGGTCTGCACCCGGTGGTGTTTATATTTTATTAATCATTTTGCATACATACAAGTACATCAACAGGCTTCTGACCTTCAACAATTAGGCTCCCTGGCCTAACAAACACTTAAGCCTACCAGCTTATGCAAAACATGGCTCACCAACCTATAAACATGTTTACAATTCATTTCATATATCATGATTTTCAACAAGGCTCGGCCTTGGGGACACTACAATCCCCCTCCCCTTATTTTTGCATTGTCCTCAATGAAACTTACACTATCTCTGCAAGTCTTTCAAAATTTTCAAAAAGATGTGGGTACTCTACCTACATTACTTCTTCATGCTCCCATGTCGCGTCTTCAGGACTGTACCAGGTCCACTGGACCTTTACAAGCTCTATAGCTCGATTCTGAAGCTATTTTCTTTTCCTGTCCAATATGCGTACAGGATGTACTTGCAGGACACCTTCTGGTTCCACCTGAATCACAGTCCAATCGATAACATGATTAGCATCAGGTACATATTTCTTAAGCAGTGAAACATGAAACATATTATGTACATTCATATATGCAGGTAATGCAAGCATGTATGCAACTGGCCCAATCCTTTCCAGGATCTCAAATGGCCCACAAAATCTTACTGACAACTTGGCGCAACTTCCCAATTTTAGGGAACTCCTGTTATTTTTCACTTTCAAGAAAACATGGTCACCCACTTTCTATTCTCTATAAGTTCTGTTACTATCAGCGTAACTTTTCTGCCTATCCTGGGTAGCTTTCAGATTCTATTTGATTTTTATCATCTGATCTTCCATCTCTTTGAGTAGTTCAGATCCAACTACTACTCTGTCAGCTGGATTATCCCAGCCCACTGGATTGTTGCACTTTCTTCCATAAAGTGCTTCAAATGGGCTCATATTTAGAGATGTATGATACCCATTATTGTAGACAAATTCTACCAGATGCAGGTAGTCTTCCCACCTTGATGGTTTATCCATCACATACATTCTCAGCATGTCTTCTATTACTCTATTTACGCTCTCTGTCTATCCATCAGACTCAGGATGATATGTTGTACTAAAGTTCAGATTCGTTCTGAATCCTTTGAACAGTCCTTTCCAGAAATTCGAAGTGAATTTCGGGTCCCTATCAGACACAATTGTCTTAGGAATTCCATGCAAGCGTGCAACTTCTTTTAAAAAGATATCAGCAACCTCTTCTACTCTGTGGGTGGTTTTTTAGTGGAATAAAATGGGTAGCTTTAGTAAGCTTGTCCACCACCACCATGATCGACTCGTGTTGCTTGCTTGTTCTAGGCAATCCTATGATAAAATCCATTTTTACCACATCCCATTTCCACTGAGGAATAGGTAAAGGCTACAACAACCCTGCTGGGTGTCTATGCTCAACCTTAACCTTTTGGCACTCCATACATCTGGTGATGTATTCAACAATTTTTTTCTTCAAACCTGGCCAAAAATAATGGCTTTTAACTGCTGCCACAATATTTTGATATACAGGATGTCCAACATAGGTCACGCTATGCATCTCTTTTAGAATTTCCATCTTCAATTCTCGGAAATTGGGTACATATACTCTATTCTTATGCAGAAGTAAACCATCAGTTCCCAAGGTCTAACATTCCTTGGTCTATGGTCTCTCACGCTGTTGTAGCTTTGCTACAAGATTTTTGTACTGCAAATCAGCATTTGCAGCTTCAAGAATTCCGTCTTTAATCTTAGTTATGTACATGCTAATGGCTGTAGCATGTAATTCGTGCACTTTTCTGCTAAGTACATCAGCCACCTTATTTTCTTTCCCTTTGATATGCTTGATATCAATGTCATATTCACACAGAAATTCCAACCATCTAATTTGCCTGGCATTTAAGGTTGGCTGATCAAATAAATATTTCAGACCATTGTGGTATGTTCTTAATTTGAATTTCATTCCCATGAGGTAATTTCTCCATTTCCTCAAGGCGTGGATGATTGTTTCCAGCTCCAAATCATGTGTGGCGTAATTCTTCTCATGTTCCTTCAACTTTCGGGAGTCATAGCAAACTACAAATCCTTCTTGGTTGAGAACTCCTCCTAGCCCTTCCTTACACGCTTCTGTGCACACTACGTAATCCTTGTTTGGATCTACATTCCTCAGGATTGGAGCACTAGTGAGTAGTTGCTTCAGTCGTTGGAAGCTGCTCTCACATTCTTCAGTCCACTGGAACTTCTTTCCCTTCCTTTGCAAGGAAGTGATAGAATGGGCTATCCTTGAGAATCCGGCTATAAACCTCCTATAGTAACCTACCAGACCCATAAAGGATCTTACTTCTGTCACATTCCTTGGCACTGGCCATTCTCAAATGGCATGTACCTTTTCAGGATCCATAATGATCCCTTCCTCAGATATTATATGCCCCAAGTAATGGATCTACCTTTGGTAAAAGGAGCACTTGCTCAGTTTTGCATACAACTGGTGTTCTCTCAACGCCTATAGCACCATTCTCAGGTGTTGTTCATGTTCTTCCTCTGTCTTGGAATACACCAAGATATCATCCAAGAAGACTATGACAAACTTGTCCAAATAGTTTATGAACACTCCATTCATTAAGCACATAAAGACAGCATGTGTGTTGGACAATCCAAATGGCACCACTATAAACTCATAATGATCGTACCTTGTTCTAAAGGTGGTCTTGCTGATGTCCTCATCCCTTATTCTCACTTGGTGATAACCAGATCAGAGATCTATTTTCAAGAATATTTTCCCATCCTTCAATTGATCAAAGAGATCATCAATCCTTGGTAGAGGATACTTGTTCTTAACAATGACCTTATTCAACTGTCGAAAGTCAATGCACAACCTCACCGTCCCATCTTTCTTCTTCACGAATAGGAATGGGTCTCCCCATGGTGACACACTGGGGCGAATGCAACCTTTCTTTAGTAGCTCTTCGAGCTGCAATTGCAACTCTTTCAACTCTGGCGTACTCATTCTATAAGGAGCTTTCAAAACTAGAGTTGTTCCAGGCATCAGATTTATAGAAAAATCGATGTCTCTCTTCGGAGGTAGTCCAAGCACCTCCTGAAATACATCCTTAAATTATTTGAGTACCTTGTGGTTTTCCAAATTCGATACCACATCTTGGAATACTTCCTCCACCCGGGCTGCAAATAATTGACAACCTTTCCAGTAACATTTCTTCAGCTGCATGGCTGAGATTTCTCTAACAGCCATGGCCCTGGGAATTCCTTGGATTGTTACCTGATTTCCCTCTCCGTTTAGGCATGTGAACTTTTTATTACAGAAATATAGAAGGGCATGGTGCTAGTCCAACTAGTCCATCCCAATTAAGCAATCATATGAGCCTAAAGGCAGAATGTTCAATTCAACCTTAGTGCTCATTCTTTTCATGTCCACCGAACATGACTTAAACAATTCAGTGACCTTCCTCTTGGTCCCTGTGGCTAACTGGACTAACCAAGACTTCTCATGTTTGATCTTTGTTAGATGAAAACTTTCCACCACTCGAGGATCTACATAACTATGGCTAGCCCCTGAATCAATCAAAATAACAAGTGGTCAGTTGTTGATCATACCTTCCACTTCAATCATGTGCGATTGAAATTCCGCTTGCTTATTGTCCAGGGCTGCGTAGATCCTTGGCATTCTTCTGCCCATATCCTCCACTGTTTCAACTAGATGAACATTATGTACAGTTCTTGCTTTGTCTTTTCTGTGGGGGCAGTCTCTGTGCCTATGATTCCCTTTACAGCCCCAACACTCCATGGGTGGAGGCCTTGGCATCTGTTCACTCCCTTCAACTTTCCTGGGCTCTTTAAAAGATGAATGTCCCCAAGGACTGTTTCTGAGAAAGGAAGGCTTGTTTCCCTTCTGTCTCTATTCTTTCTTAATCCTCCTCTGGTTATCCCAAGCCTTTTGAAAGGTAGGCTTTTCTCTTTGTTGTTTGTATAGGCATTTCACTCTTCTTATGGTTTCTTCCATGGTATTAGGATCATCATATTGAATCTTGTCACCAATGGAAGTTGTCAGTCCACTTAGATACCTCTGAATTTTGATAGCCTCATATTTTATGAAGGAAACATACCTCAGTAGTTTCAGAAAACTTCATTCATACTCATCAATGGTCATACTGCCTAGCTTGAGTTTGAAGAACTCCTTCATCTTTCTGTCATAGTATCTTTTAGTCAGGTATTTATTCTCAAAATACCTCTTAAACTCCTTCCACGTGACCTCTTTCTCTCTGATGTGCTGCACTTGCACAAATTGATCCCACCACATGGACGCTTTTCCTTCCAGCTGGTACATTGCAATTCTACCTTCTGCACGGGCAGAATAATTCTGCAGTTGGAAGTATTTCTTCATTCCCAGCAACCATGTCTCAACATCTTCCTCCTTCTTATGTTCTCCATCGAATGTTGGAGGTTTAATTTTATTCATCTCTCCTTTCAATTCCTCCCTTCTAGATTTTTGATGTTTTCTGGTAGGGGATGGGCTTGAACTATTGTGTGTCTCCCTGTTCGAATGTTTTTGGGAGCAACTGTGATGTCGGCTACCACTCCTCGATCTACTTCTTCTCCCATGATTTCTACAACTCTCTGTCGTACCTGAGTCTCTTCCCTTCTCAAGTTTCTTCTCTATTCTTTCCAGGCTCTTCAAGAATTTTAAGTTTAATTCCCCTTGTCGATCCCTAACTTTCATGAGCTTTCAACTATCAACTCGATGTTCCTTGGCCTCTCTTTGCATCCCTTCAATGATTTTCATCATATGTCCTTCCTTATCCATCTCTTTTCCATGCCCATTAGAGTTCGATCCTTCGACTCCCAGGTTAACATCCTTTCCTTCCTGTTCATCTTCTATTTCAGGGGTAAACTGCACTCTTCCCCACTCCATAATCGATGTTGGTTAACTGGAATCCTGACCTTCGTTGAAATCTGCACACGCACTGTGCAATTCAATTCAAATTTTTTCAGTCCATTAAACCTTCATGAACAATCTACAATATTTATAAGCCAGTTTCGAAAAAAATAAAACATAAAAGACATATTGTTTTAAATAAGTTTCTTGAACTGGAAGTATCATGTATCTCTCCCATTTCTTGGTGTTTACGACAATTTTCCCAAACAGTTATGGCACTCGTCAGTCCTCTGCAATTTAATACGCAGATGACTTGAATTTGTCGATCCTTCATCTCTTGAAAATTCGTCATATTTCATAACCATCGATGTTTAATAAAGTGTTTTCAATTTCACGATGTGTCTTATCTTTGTTCAGCTCTGTGTTTTCGGGTGTCCGAAACTTCAATTTCTGATATTTCGGGACTTTCGGGACCTTGAGTTTTGGTACCCAGGACTTTGGGTTTCCGGAACTTCCATCTTCTCGGCATTTTGGGACTTCAAGTTTTGGGGTTTCGGCCCACGAAGCTTTCAGACCTGCTTTGTTCTCCAAGCCCCGACTTCTGAAATTTCGACTCACTCTACCCTATGAGTCCACAACACAGCTGTCGCCCACTACCATGGTGGCACGTGGTAAGTTCATGAGGGTCCACATCGCTTTCAATGACATCATCGGATCCCACATTTCTTGCTTCTCTTCTCGTCCCCATTGGCACGTGGTACAACTCCACATGTCCATGTGGCACAACTCCCAATTGAAGCTTTGGGTGTCAGGGTTTCATGATCTCTCGATTCCTGATTTGCCAATGCGCCCTTGCCTTAGTCCCCTAGAAATCCCAAGGTCCATGTGACCTCTACCTCATGACCATAGTCAAACCTCTCATTGGGGTTTTGGGGTTCGGAGTTTCACAATTCATGGACTTTTTGTCCCTGCGATTCCCAATATTCCAATGACCGATAGATGGGTCCCTTGTCGAGATTTTTCCCGATGACTACGATATCATGATTTCCGATTTTCTGGAATGGAAAATCTCACGACATGTGCCCTCCATCTTTTGGACGATCTATATCTATTTCGGGATTTTGCCTTTAATCACTAAGGTTTTAACCTTCAAATGCCTCTTGATAGATCCAACAGCTGTCGGGTTTTTCCGGTCGAGATCTGATGTCTCAGGCGATTTCTAAATAATTCAGGATTTCACGTATCACAATTTCCACACTCCTGTGCCATTTCCAAAGGAATTTTAATCCTTACGCACATTTTTCTAGATCCGACGGTCACGAGGGCTCACCTTCCCTTATGAATGGATCCAAAGGTTCTAACACCATTGGTGTAGAGATTTGTCTCCCCATGACCATAGACCACACCAACCTGCGGTTTCATAGCACCACTATACCTCCTGAGTTGTTAATAAAAACTCGTCAAGTGTCTCCTTGATGCTTTGGAGCAAAGCAGGGTCCAAAAATGGTCCTCCCGACTCAATTTCCCCTCGCATTCTTAGTCCAAAGACCGCTCCACTAGACCATCTAGGCTCAGTGTCGAAACCTGGGCTCTGATACAAATTTGTAGTGTCACTTTTCACTACCGAGGCTTTCAAACCTCTCGCTAACCAATCTGTACATGGACTTTTACATAAAACATACAGAATTGTATAATCACATGCGTAACAACAAAGAGATACATTTTAATTCTTAGAATAAAGATATAGTTACTGTTATAATTAGACAATCCATAGCTTTCAATAGTAATTCATTTACACAGTGTAAAACATGATAACAGATCCAGTACAGTCATGATAAAATGTGGTAAAAATATAATTAAACACTCATCTTGTGACAATGGAGAAATCCACCAACCAAATGCAGGCCTTCCACGAACCTCCCAGCCGTAGACCGNAGGCCTTCCACGAACCTCCCAGCCGTAGACCGCACTGCTCCTCAACTCAATAGTGGGTCACCCCTGAGCTGGGACTGAGCTCCACCCTAGGGCAAGGAATCCAGACTTAGGTTGAGGTTACAAGAATTCAGTCACACACAACCACTAGGAAGAATGTTCTCCCAGGAATCTCCCACACTCACTGCCCATAGACCCTCATTCCCTACATGCCTGTCCCACCCCAGGAGAGTGCACCTTCTCTGTCACCTAGAAATTCCTTCAGCTCCCAGTCTCCCTTACCTTGGGTTACAGGAACAGATCGGACCGGAAGTCTCCAGGTTCTATGGCAGCTACAGGGTTCCTTCCAGGAGCTCTCTCTTTCCTCTGCACACTCTCTCACCTAGAGGGAGTCGCTCACAGGCCAACAAGCCTCATGTAGTCCAGAACTGTGTGCCACTACAAACACAAGGAAAATGGAAACAGGCTTCCCAAGAACTCAGTAGTCACAGGAGGTTCTCACAGTCAAGATTACAGAACAGGGCTCCACGCACAAGCTCCCTCAGCTTTTCCTGGGAAAATAGAGACTCTTCCCCGAAATTAACATGGGCATTTCGTTCAGGGAATGCACACACTAGTTTTCTCTCATAGACGGACTCCATGGTTCTGAACAATGTAAACACACATTCTCCAGCACCCCAACACAGGCTTCCTCTCTGTAACAGACATACACGAGGTCTCCTGCAGACTGGCTCCTACCACTCATACTCAGAGTAGTCGGGATGAATGGAATGTGAGATCCCCCCCCCCCCCCCCCCCCCC
>CBVK0103435418.1:0-10983 GCA_900067695.1 Picea abies | reverse complement strand
CCCCCCCCCCACCTCCCCCCCTAACGACTGTTCCTTTCTATTTTATTTACATGCGTTAAGGTGGACATTTGTCACCCTAGGAACTGCATGCATTCCATCCGCATGCCTCCATGTACATGCCTTTCCTTTTGCTAGGAACTTAAGATAAAATAATATGCACATGGATTTTTAGGAAATAATATTAAAATATTACTCCAGGCCTAAGCCCCTAGGCTCAACACTCAAGCCCTTTCCCACCTTCCAGCCCCTAGTTCCTTGCCCACTCTATGGACAGTCAGTCCCCCTTCACTCATTCATCATGGTCGGTATGCACTTGGTAGTGTTTATATTTTATTAATCATTTTGCATACATACAAGTACATTAGCAGGCTCCTAGCCTTCAACACTTAGGCTCCCTGGCCTAACAAACACTTAAGCCTACTAGCTTATGCAAAACATGGCTCACCAACCTGTAGACATGTTTACAATTCATTTCATATATCATGATTTGCAATGGGGCTCGGCCTTGGGGACACTACACTTGGCCTCCAACCCTTAGGCTCTCTAGCCTAACAATCACATAAGCCCACCGACTTATAAAACCTTGGCTCACCAGCCTATAACATATATTTACAATTGATTTCATACACCAAATTTACAACTGGGATTAGCCTTGGGGACATTACAAACTAATTGTGCCTTTGTAAAAGTCATCCCTATTGTGCCTTGGCAATTAAATGTTATTTAAGAGGGTAAAGTGATAGGTTGGCCCTGACCTAATTTAGAGAGGCCAGACCACTATATATAAGGGAGGCTAGCGTCTCACTTGTTCACACACTCATGAGCTCTTAAACAAGAGGAAAAGTGTGCAAGTATTGGAGAAGAAACTACTACAGCTGGGTGTGACGTCAAGGAGGGTTTTTGGTCTATCTCTTGTATTCATCTTGGTTAAGTGGGATGCTACTCTTCCTAGTGAAGGGGTAGAGGAGTATCTTCTACTTTTTTAGTTCTCTCTTGGAGAGAAGCATTTTTCTTGGTTGGCTAATCTATATTGAGGAATCTTGTTGGGTTTTCTTCCCCGAGAGGGTTTCCTGGGATAATCTTTGTGTCTCTCTTGTTTCTATGATTTCCTCTCTATCAGTGATATTATATATGCAGCTAATGTGCTAAATGATTGTAATAGTAAATAAGAACTGTAATTGCTAGTTGTATAAGTAAAATATCAACACTAAGTCCTCTATGCATAGAGAGCACACCACTAGAAAGAAAAATCTTGAAAGATACAAACCAAGAAAACAACTCTGTCAATATTCCGACTCAAGTGGATTAGGTAACAAAGTGAGGTAAGGATATTATAAAAGAAGGAACGTGTTGATTAAGTCTCGTGGACTACCGAACAAAGGAATGACAAACAATTACCTTGAACTCCACTAACTAGACTTATCTGGTGCAAGTACCCTCACTTCCCGGGGAACCCTCTAGAAGTACTGAAAAACATGATACGACATTTGTCTCAGGTACCATGGGAAATCCATCGCCATCACCTATGTGATTCCTAGGAAAACAAACTAGGGATACCAACTCATAGTCAACATTCAGGGGGTACAATCAAAAGTCAGGATCAAATGTATGGGAAGGGTAGAAAATCATGAAGCTTCAAAAGGATGTCCTCTCATGGAGGTAAAGGAACTAGAAAAAAACTCAAATACAATATTTCCATTACGTTCAATTAAGCTTTGTAGGGATTATCTCCTCATCTCTCCCTCAGGCGACCTTGTTTTTGACAATTGTGTTGGAGGAACTTCACGGATATACTTATAAGAAAATTGGATTTGACTCTCCTTATCATAGACTCCTATGTTTGATTTTGGTTGTCCCTCGATAATTTACTCTCCACTCTAATCCAAGGCCCTAGACTAAGCTATTGATGAACCCTAGAAAAATGTTACTAGTTAATTTTAGTTATGAACGTTCATTTTAATGGTCATTTCTTAAGTCACAAAGGAATGTACTTCAAACTCAATGATGTGTAACGACACTTGCAAAAACAAAACAATTATACTTTAAGAATATTGTTGAAATGAAACAGGCTAAATCCTTCAAAAGAAATAGGTGTAATATCTAGATATGAATGCACTTCTTCTTTAAAGAAAAATTCCCTTTTCAATGCAATGTGTATGAAAATATTTCACTTTTCATGCAATGAACTAAGTTAAATGAAAAATGCAACTTCTTTCTTTTCTCTTTAGAAACATGCACTCTAGAAACTAACCCTAAAAGAAAACTTGAATCTTTTTCTTTTTTAGAAAGTACAAGAGGGAATTAAGGGAGAAAACATGCACACAATGAGCTTTTATTTTTTAAATGCAAGTGAAAAAGGGTAAGGAAGAAACTTCACAATCGTGCACTTTTATAATTTTTTTTTTATAAGAAAATCAAGAAAACAAGAAAGTAGAAGGAAAGAAAGACGATAAGCAAATTACTAGACACCTATAAAAAATTGCAAGGACAAAAAACAGAGTGTAATGTACACCTAAGAAATATTTCTAAAATCCTAAAACCATTAAAATAAAAAAACTACCCTAATTAAAAAGAAGAAATATGAAAAATATTTTTGGACATTTTTTATAATCCTGAAAGAAAAGAAAACAATTTATGAAACCAAAAGAAACTCCAAAGACTATTAGGACCTAGAAAGACCCTACAGTACCACAACCCCAACCTCCAGTGATTTGGAAATAGTAAAAAAACTCAAACCCAAAACATGAACGTGATTGTTTAAGCGACAAGTAGCATAGGTATGCGACTATGTTCAAGGAAAGTTGTGTATGCACGTGATTGTACTAGAAGAAATGTGTGTACACCCTATATAAACCTCTCCTACTTGAGAGAGAAGGGTATTGAAGACTTAGGAAAGATTGCAGAAATTCAGAGAATGCTAAATAAAGGCATGAAACACAGAAAATTATTCAAAATAAATGCAAACAGAAAGTATCCCTAACAACCCAAAAAGGGAGCATCCCTAGAGAAATCACCGATTATGTTACGAAACACTAAGTCCTATGGCTATGGGTTAGGACCACAACAGAGAGATACCCTAAAATACCACTCTCAGACTCAAATCAAGCAATTAATTAAAAGTAACTACTTTTCAATAACTAACTTTCAAAGGAAAGAGAAGAGAACAATCTCATATTCTAAAGTTTGATGTTGATCTCACTCAAAGGATTTCACTCCATAACGTTTCTGCAATGATCCTTTGAAATCTCCAACAAGCAAAGAGAGAAGAAACTACAAATACGTAGTTATCCTATAACTAAATAAACATGATCATTTCAATTCACATAATAGATTCAAACCAAGACATATATAATCTATTAAAAACATGAATCAACAAATGAAATTGGTGAGAATGAGAGATATTTTATTATAAACAACATAAAATTTGGTTACAACTATAGACATTGTGGAACAATCTCGAAACTAGGCTTCAAGTTCCTCCACCCAAGGCTAGAGATGACAATAAAAGTCTCCAAAACTTTGTGTTTAAATAGGTCCAATGAAGGAAAGGTATTTCTTCTTGATAAGATAGGGAGAGCACGACTTCCAAAAACAAGGGTTTTCAGATGCGAAAGAAAGTATCAAATACAAGAGGAAAAGGGGACTTGCAGAACTATAATGAAAATTGTAGCACAATGATGCATTTCTCTATTCTATCTTTCCTCCACCACAAGGATCTAATTTATACTTATTTTTTATAGTTGGAGGAGTTATGGATGGGCTACAGGAGGTCAAGAACTTGAGAAACTCATCAACTCTACCTAAAATGTTTGGATTTATTATTATTTTTTAGATAAATTAACATGTACGTGGGTTGCTAACTAGCAAGTTGTGTATGTACGCAAGTTTCCTTAATGAGAGTCACATACATAAAGCAAGATGGAGTTTTTAAAGTATTTTTTGGGAGAAAAATGGGGATTTTGGTCCTCCAAGAAGGGAAAGGGATGTAACTGACGCCAATGAGTCATCATAATCATATGTGGTGTCAAATGAAGTTATAGCAATAGCCTTACTAAGTTCAACAAGAACTTGCACCTTAGTGGTTGGGACCTTTTCACGTTGGGTGCTAGATTTTGTTGTAACATGGTGAAAACTTAGAAAATAATACTATTACCAAAGAAAACATTATAGCTATTAAGAAAGAAATAAAAGCTATAAATTCTACCCATTCATGCCCACTAAGTATCCATTGTTGAACCTTTTGTGTCCATGCTAACTTTACGTTGATCAACTAGTTAGACAAATCTTATTTAATGTTCCAAATCTAGGTCATTATGTGTTATGAATTAGCTATGCATGCATGTATTCATTATGAACCAAGGAAAATTCACTACGTGAGGGGTACCTAGTGGATGTAAAGGTCAAAGGAGGAGGTGAGTGAACTACTTCCTCAACAAGTTGAAGATTTGACACTATTATATTTACCAAATATTTCAAGGATCCTAGATGAATGTCTAGTTCCAAGTATTGTTAACAAGTGATAGGCATGAAAAAAGTGTCGGACATTGGGTTCAACGCTTCCCATGAGTTTCCTGACATGGGTTAACCACCTCTCATGGATCCTAACTCTAGCGACTATGGTTGACACTAACACCTATGGGTTTTGGTTTGAGGACAATCGTAGTCCAACAAATAGTGTCAGAGTGACAAGTGCCATGTTTGAAACTCACCAGACACATGCCAAGGGGGCGATTGTTGGACATTGGGTTTAGTGCTTCCCATGAGTTTCATGGCATGGGTTAAACTTCTCTCGTGGATAGTAACTCTGGTGATTTTGGCAGAGACTAACGTCTGCGGGTTTTGGTCTAATGACAATCGTATTCCAACAAAAAGACAATTCCATCTTTATTTCCCCTAGTTCCAAACATTATCTACATAGCACATTCATCTCTAAATCTATCTTTAGCCCTTGATTTTCATTGATGTTCCTCTCATCGGTGGTTCCACTTAATGGAGAAATTCATGACAATACAATGTGCCTCGACGACCTCCTTTTCACACCTCTAAAGACAATAGTGGACATCCTACTAATCATATAATACATAACATCTATGTTGACAATGGAAATGCCTCGTTTTGGTAGAGAGGAAGGGTGAGTGATAGAAGAAAGGGAATACCTTATAAAACCTCCAATATCTTACCAAGGTTTTGTTAATATTATGGTAGTTGTGGGAGGTATTTACCCCCATGTGTGAACTTGATGAGAATAGAAGACTCCGGAAAGCAAGAGAAACCCTAATGAGTTGGCTAGTAACCCTAGAATCCTTGTCGGCTCAAGAAGAAAAATTATATTAGGCTATTAGCCTCCAAGAGAAGAAGTCGGATAGAATTAATAATAATATACTGAACAGACACATACCCAGAACGAGAAGTCGACCCCAACAAACTGGCAAGATTACTATAAATACATGGCACCAGTCCTCATTTGACAGCATCTCAAAATTGAAGTTCTGCAGTTTGGTGCGCATTACAGTTGCAGTTTGGTGCGTAGGTCTGGAGGGAGAGCTGGTGCAGCTGCAGCAGCAACAAGTTCTCAGTTTTGGCTTGAATATATCTTAGCAAGGGTTTTGGACTATCTGATCAGCTTTTGTGATGCGCTGTCCTTGGGGATTGATGCGCTACTTCTTGTTTGGCTATCTAGCCTAGGGTTTACTTTCGAAGGAATTCTCAAGTCAAGGTTAAGGTGCTCGGAGGGAAGCTCTGACCTATGGTTGGGTGATGAAGCTATCGTCAATGGTAAAATGAGCACACCATCTTCTATATTCTAACAGGTTATTGGCCCACACCCCTTCTGTCAGCCTAAAACGCTGGGAGGAAACATAACTGCTAGACATTGAGCTCATTGAGGAATTGTCACTAGGGTTACTAGCAGGAGCAGCTTCTAAAAGCACTGCAGCTAGGGTTACTAGCAGAAGCAGTTGCAGAAACCCTAAACCTCTTATCGAGGCACCTTAAGTGATGAGATTAACCTAATATCCAGATAGATCAGTGCACCCTATACCAATGCATCTCCTGGTACTCTCAGAAGGCCAAGACATGAAGTTTGGATTTTCGATCAAATCTAGGGTTTGACCAAGTCAAGCAAGCCATGACGAATTCTATGAAGTTTGAGAACAAGCTAGATGGAGCCTCTAACTTCAGAGTATGGAAGACAAGGATTGACCTCATCCTTGCTAAGAGTAAAGTGTTGGATATTGTGAAAGGAAAGATCGTGAAGCCAGAGTTTAAAGAAGGAGAAGAGAAGGAACCGCAAAACGTTGCAACTATGGAGAAGTTCAAAGACGTTGAAATCAATTCCATGAGTATCATAGTGGATTCCATAAAATACCACTTGATACCCTACATCTCCCATCTTGACTTATCGAAGAAGATGTATGATGCCCTAAAAAATCTCTTCTTAGTCAGAAACATTGGACAAGTTATGAGTCTGAAGAATGAGCTCTGTGACATGAAGATGAATGATGACGATAGCATAACATCATAATTTGTAAGGATCTCCCAGCTAAGAGATCAACTACAATCTATTGAAGAGATCACTTCAGAAAAGGAATTGCTGAACATAGTACTCAATGGACTTCCCAAGACATGGGATGCATTTGCCACAAGCATGAATACAAGGAAGGAGTACCCGACATTTGAAGAACTTTGGACTTGCTATGCTCAAGAAGAATCAAGGATCAATGCAAAGGAGAAACCCTAAAATAAGTACGATGATCAAGCCTTCACATCAAGATTCAAGAACTTCAGGAACAAAAGGAATTTTGGTTCAAGGAGGAAGCCAAATCAAGAGAAAGACATTTCAGAAATACAATGCTTCAATTGTCAGAAGTACGGTCACTACAGGAATCAGTGTCCTGAGCTAAAGAAAAGGAAGGAGAAACATGAAGAATCGATTGTCGAAGAAAAGGAACATGCAAAAAATACTAAGCAAGATGGAAGAGACTTCTTCTCCTAAAAGGTAACAACACTCTTCTTATTTTCTTGTACATATCTTCCTTGCATCGTCTCTGTACATATCTTGTATATCTATCTTTTGGAAGACAATGTGTTCCAAGAAGAACTATACCTATGAAAGAACAACAGGACAAGGATGAATATCATTAGATAATACATATGAAAGGATAAAATTCAAATCATGTGGAAGACATTACAAGATAAGACCAAAATCAGAAATCAATGTTGAAGAGACTTCGAAAAAGTAAAGACGGAAAGAAGTCAACAATTGAAAGGAAAATGAAGAAAAACTTATGATGACAACTAAGGATGTAGATGGAAGCGTGGAATCTATTATATATTGTAGAAGACAATAAGGACAGAGACAGAAGCATGAACTCAGTCAGACAAAGGGAGTAGATTATATGCACTATTACATGAAGCAAGGATTAGGAGGGAGCTAATCCTATGATTCATTGAAGATGATGAAATATATATGTCCATGGTAGCAGTCATGACAGACAGTACGTGTTCAGCTCAACTACAGAAAAAGACCTCGTCAAAGAAAAGCCTCAAAGTATTCTTGGTTGTCCATCCAGATCCGTGAATCAATGATGAACGTAAGAAGTGGAATCTCTAAATCATGGAATCTATAAGAAAATCCATGGACCCAAAAGTAAAAGAAAAACATGAAGAGGAACATAAGGATTCCAAGAAAGAAAGAAGAACCCGAACAACTAGTCATTCTATCAAGAATCACAAGATTACAAGCCCGATATGAACTCACTAAAAGCAATCAAGTAGAAGAATTGAAAGTCGTGATGAAGAACAGTGTACAGAAGACTTATGAATGAAAGCATTGCGAGATCCAGAACCAGAGGTTCTCCCAGATGGAGGGAAAATACTATGATGATTGATTGTCCCAGTACACCAGACTTATCTCTATATAAGTCATTATATTATCCACAACATCCATGAGTTGAAATTCTACATCAGATGAATGCAAAGAATGTTCTCGAGAAGAAATTGAGTAAAAATCACATGCAGAGCAATCTCAAGACTTTGAGGCATACCAGAAAGATACTCATGTATGCAGATAAGAAGAAGACAACTTGGTGGAGAACCTCCAGTGCACAGCAAAAGCGTGGTGAATATTTCCTATAACATCAAGATGACTACTTAGAAGATCAGATCTCATGATGATAGAAGAAGTACCACATGAATATGTTCCAATTCTCCAACTATGATATACTCTATTGTTCAGATCTACATGAAGCCTTCACGGTATTCCAGAATAAAGTACAAGTATTACATTATCCATGATAAAGTCCAGAAGAGAGAAAATGATTTCTCCAATACATATCTCCATAGATGAGCAGATAAGGATACAATTTGGTAAAGCCTATATTCAAGATGAAAGAATGTGCATACTCGAGCTAGAGCTCGTGGAAATAACTCTCTTAGTCAGAAGGGAAGACTCTCCAAACTAAAAGAAGGTACGCAAACATTTATTTTTGTGATTGAAATAACTCTCCAGTTAGGAGGGAGAATTTATCTTTGTAATAGTCTAGATTGGATAGATGATTTCCTAATTGGAAAGTGGATTGAGATTTCTTACGTACAATGGCTTCCCATTGTAGTTAACATGGGAGGCAGACTGATTGCTGATGTATCATAGACAACGACTTCCCATTATGGGGAGTGGTCTAGGACAATCATTCTTCTTGGCAGTCACTCTAAGTAGTAGTCAAGTAGAATGGTCTGCCTTGTTGGCCAGTCATTCTTTCAAAGTTCACAGTTGTGAGCAGTTTCAAAGAATCATCCGTTTTGGAGGTTCATGCAGGACAAACATTCCTCGAGGGCAAACTCATTCTTTCCAGGTTACACTTGTTTAGTGTCGGAGGAATGGCCCATGGTGGAGAATGGTCTGGACAGTTACTCCTCAAGGGAAAACTCATTCTCTCCAGGCTACACCTTGTTTGGTGTCGGAGAAATGGCCCAGGGTGGGGAGTAGTCCAGGCTCAACAATCAGGAACAGTTATTCATCGAGGGAAGACTCATTCTCTCCAAGTTACGATTTTTTTAGTGTTGGAAGAATGGCCCAGGGTGGGGAATAGTCCAAGACAGTCATTCGTTAGGGCAGACTCATTCCCTCCAAGTTACACTTTGTTTAGTGTCGGAGGAATGGCCCAAGGAAATGAATGGTCCATACATTTCTTGAGCGAAGACTCATTCTTTCCAGGTTACACTTTGTTTAGTGTCGGAAGAATGGCCCAGGGTGGGAAATGGTCCAGGCTCAGAATCAGAAACAATCTTTCTTCCTTGGTTGAGAAGAATGGGGCAGATAGCTCATTATTGATATTCTATGTTGAGGGCAGAAATTCTTTCAGATCTCACAGATGTGAGTGAAAGATTGGCCCAGATGATTATTATTGATGTTTTATATTGAGGGAATACATTCTTTCAGATCTCACAGACGTGAGTGAAAGATTGGCCCAGATGATCATTGTTGATATTCTATATTGAGGGCAGACACTCTTTCAGATCTCACAGATGTGAGTGAAAGATTGGCCTAGTTGATTCAGTTTTTATGATAACATTGTTTCTATGAAGATGAAGACTACTGTGGTGGTAGAAATTCTTTTAGATCTCACAAACGTGAGTGAAAGATTGGCCCAGATGATACTCACAAACGTGAGTGAAAGATTGGCCCAGATGATACAGTTTTTATCATAACATTATTTCTATGTAGGATGCTCTCAGATGTTTGTTATGAAGACTATATGATAGTAGATGAGGACTATTGTGGTGAATATGTTTCACCGTTCGCAACTATATGTTGTTGATGAAGTACTTGTGTGTTACTTTATGTGGTAGTTAACCACTGGATTGTAGTTGTGTACTACTATGAATAGACACAGTTGTGCTCTATTCTAATTGTCTTAAAGACTATCAATAGATTATTGGAGATATCATTCAGATGAATGATGAACAGAAATTTTCCAGATGGAAAACAGTTTAGAGCTTTTACTCCTCTTGTATCACTCCATGGTGAGAGTGTCTTATCCAACATCATATCTAACTACTCAAATGGAGTATGGTTTTGAGAGATGATGCAATTGATGGTGATGATGATGCTCATGATCTAATCATGAAATAGTCTAGATGACTACATTGATTACATTGATGATGATGCTCATGATCTAATCATGAAATCCCACCCGCTGCCCTTTTCTCCTGTAGTCGTCTCACTAAGCTGACACTCTACCGTTGTATTATCACCACTATTCCAACCGATTTCGGCGGATTCAAGCATCTCACTAGGTGCAACTTTATCGACGCCGAAATGACAGACGACTCTTTAGCCCGCTTTATTTTACAATGCCCTCTTCTTCGTAATTTTACGTTACTGCATTTCAGTGTTGGCCTGTCATCTCCGCGCTCAACGTTATCCGCGAGGCCTGTCATCTCCGCGCTCAACGTTACAGATTTAATTATACATGCTCATAGGGCACAAGGATTGACACTGAATTGCCCTCAGCTTAAAGCTCTGAAGACATCCACAAAAGACCTGATAGTGAAAGGAATGGCGTTTCATGAGCTTTCCCCAATAATTGAACAGCTGGAAATTGAGCATGGAAATAATTTGATTGCCTTGTCGTTAAGATCATGTCCCTATCGAGCACACAATCTCTCCGATAACAGATTCCTTGAAATAGTGGGCGCGTTAAGGTCATTGAAAGTGCTTGCCGTCAATCTTGGAGTTGCATTTCCTCTGCTCACGCTGCTCTCGAGACTTCCTAATCTTGAGCGTTTCCGCCTGCACGGGGACCTGATTTTGGTAAGAGAATAACACCTATCGTAACTTTGCTACTGTTCTGAATATCTCTTTGTTTATGTAACAGCCCATGTCGCGATATATAAACCATTTTTTCTCTGTGACGCAGAAGGAGCCTGAGGGAAATCCCATGCCACCATCTTTCACCTATCCACTTGTGAGATCGGAAGAGC
>CBVK0103435399.1:0-12131 GCA_900067695.1 Picea abies | reverse complement strand
GGATAGAATCAGTGGGTACCATTAATATTAATGTGCAATTTTTTTTTTAAGTTTTGTTACAAGAAAAATAAAATCACATTGCACTATGTGTCTCTTAATAAGAAAGATGGGCCCACAGAGGCCAACAAAGAAGTTATTTCTCAGTCCAAATTTGAATCAGAGGTGGAATCTATAGAAGGAAATGAAGAAAAAGGAAGCTAAGGAGGTCATTGAATCAAAGGCATAAAGTGTTGAAAATTTGAAGAAAAAATAACAGATTCCTATAGTTGTTGTATATCGCTATCTACATCATATAGAGACACAACAATCATCAAGGCAAGGGTGTGTTCATCAACACATTTATGCACCAACAAGGCACCAAAAGGGAAACCAATCCAAAGGTACATGGATGCCTACCAACACTAAAGGAAGACATCAGGATAGAGAACCAATCTGAGGGAAACATCGACACAATGTAGAGGAAGATCAAGGTGGAAAGGAATCAGTTGGACATCATGTTCATCTTCCATTAGGATGGATTGATGGTCATACTTGGTACCAGTTGGATACATTTCTTAATGAATCATCTTGTTTGGTTTCTTCTCATGTTTCAAGGATGAAACATGTGAAGGGGGATGTAATGTAGTATACCTAGGGAGGTAATATGGGGTACCTAGGGAGGTACCCAATGGGAATGTTGTTATGTATTATTAGTGGAACTCATTTAAGATAAGAGAATGTGGTAATTCAATGTAAGGTGGATTAGGTCCACTATATTAATAAAAACCCACTATGGTAGTTGGATGTAATAAATGTGAGAAGGCTCTTTAGAGGGTTCCTAAGAGATAGAGAGAGTTATATAAAGAAGTGTAAGCAATGTAATGAAACATAGTGAAGAAAGTGTAAGCAATGTAATGAAACATAGTGAAGAATATTGTGATTGTACAAACATGTATTGCTTGAGGAGTGCATGCCTTCCATATGGAATAATATATGGTGTTACCCTATCTCAAGGGTTTTCTCTATTTCTTATGTTCATGTTATGGTGAATGGTCTATGATTTATTCTTGTTATTATTGAAGTATATTTTCATATCTGGTATAGGTTTTTAACAATGTGACAAGGAAGAATCATCAATGATTGGTAGAAACAACTATGCCACAAGAATACTTATGTAATGAAAGTTATGCTCATCTTAATCATAATGATGTGTTGTTAGCTCACAAGAAAGAAATGGTGGAGGGTATTCGATATATTAAGAATGAACATACTGCATGTGAGGGTTGTGTGCTAGGTAAACAACATAGGGACATGTTTCATACACATATAGATCATAGGAAATGATAATTTTTTGAGCTGGTGCATACATATGTATGTGGTCCTATCTAAAAAAAGCCTCTTGGAGGAGCATATTAATTATTTATATTTATTGATGATATATCTAAATATAACTTAGTCTATTTTATCAGAAAGAAAAGTGATTCTTTTGACTAGTTTAAAGAAGTTAAGAACTTGATGGAAAATAAAATACAAAGGTATATCAAGATTCTCCGATTAGATGAAGGATAAGAATACACATCAATGGATTTCTTCAA
Organism: Picea abies; assembly: GCA_900067695.1. Lineage (NCBI taxonomy): Eukaryota > Viridiplantae > Streptophyta > Pinopsida > Pinales > Pinaceae > Picea > Picea abies. The sequence goes on along the minus strand of CBVK0103435399.1, from coordinate 10,557 downwards.
ATATTTAAAATATAATGGAATACCACTAGAAATTATAGTTCCACATACTCCTCAACATAATGGAGTAGTTGATAAGAAAAAAAGAACTTTGGTTGAGTGTGTTCGTAGAATGATAAAAGGTACAAATATTTTTAATGGTTTTTTGGCTAAAGTAATCAATAGTATTGTATATCTAAAAATAAAATTCCTACAAAGGGTTTAGAGAAAAAAAAAACCTTTTCAAGCATCTATGGTTTTAAAAATTTATCATGTCGTCTAAGAATTTTTGGAAGCAAAGCATTTTCTTAGCTTTCTAAAGATTATAGGAAAAAGATTGATGTTAAAAAACTCAAACTCTTTTATATTGGTTATTCTACGGATCACAAAGAAAATAAAATTTATGAACCAAATGCTTATAAGGTTTTTGCAAGCATAGATGTATTATTTCATGAACCTATAGATAAAGCTAAAAAAAAATGACAATCATAGAGTATGGTATCTTTCTATTGGCAATGATGAAAGTGTCAAATAATAAGAAGACATTAAACAGGCTCAAGATGAAAATTTAAGCAACACAGTCTCTTTGATTAGACATAGCTCAACAAGAAGGGATGGAGGAACTACATAGAGAATAAGAAGAGGTGAAGGAACTACACAAAGTAGTGTAACACCAAGGAGATCAACAAACCAAAATCATACACCTATAAGGTATAAATACTATGCATTATTGACTCAAGTTATTAATGTAGTGGAGCCTTTAAATTTCAAGTATGCTAAATACCATAGAGTATGGATGGACACCTTGAAAAAAGAATATGATTCTATCATGAAAAATGAAACATGATAATTAACATAACTTCCTGAAAATAAAGCCCCTATATGATCAAAATGGTTGTTCAAGTATAAATTTAATGTTGATGGTAGTATAGACAATTATAAAACTAAATTGGTTGCGAAGAGTTATTCACATAAATAATTAATTTATTATGAAAACACTTTTGTACATGTGGCTAAGATGAATACCATTAGAGTAATGATTTCAATGGCTACTAAGTATAATTGGAAACTACATCATTAAAGGAGAATTAAATCGAGAATTAAAGGAAGATGTTTATACTATGTAACCAAAGGTGTTTGTAAAGAGAGCATCTTATTTGCAGGTTAAAGAAGAAATTTTATCGACTTAAATAGGCATGTAGGTCATGCTATATGAAAATTGATAGTTTATTCTGTCAACAAGGTTTTAAATACTTATATAAAAAATGATGGAAATGGTAATGTTTCTTTGATTTATTTATATGTTGATGATATTATCATAATAGGAAATGTTAATGAATTGATTTAAGAAATCAAAAGATTCACATGAGTTTTAGATGAAAGACCTTGGTGAGTTGCATTATTGTTTAGGTCTTGAGGTATGGAGCGATGTTGGTTAGACACTAATCAAACAAAGAAATTATACAATGGAGTTCATTAAGAGTTTTAAAATGAGTGAATGTAAACAAATATAAACTCCATTAAAATATTAATCTCAACAGTGATGATGAAACAAAAGAAATGAATGATACCTTATATCACCATTTGGTGGGAAGCCTGAATTATCTCACTATAACTAGGCCATATATTGCATATCTATTCAATATTCTTAATCAATCCATGGCTAAGACTTATGGTAGTAATTAGAAAACAACAAAGATAGTCCTTCAATATTTTAAAGGAACTAAGATAGTCCTTCAATATTTTAAAGGAATTGTTAATTTTGGTATTGAACATAGTAATGATTTGAATGTAAAGTTGAGAGGTTATTCAAATTCATATTGGGCAAGAGATCACGATGATAGGAAGTCAACCATAGGCTAAGAATTCATAATTGCATGTCAGATCATGTCATGGAGCACCAAGAAGAAACCAACCTTTTATTTATTATTAACTCAAGTTGAGTACACAGCTTGATGCAATTCCACCTAGGAGGCTATTTGGTTGAGGTGGATTCTTTAAGATGTGGGAGAAAAATAAAAAACATCAATAGTTATCAAATGCAATAACCAAATTTCCATCAAACTAACAAACAATCTAGTGTACCATGGTAGATCAAATCATATTGAAACACATCATCATTTTGTAAGAGAGAAGATAGATTCAAAAGAAGTTGACTTAGTATATTGTAATACAAATGATAATGTGAGATACATCTTAACAAAGTCTATTGGAAAGGTGAAATTTGAAATTTTTAGAGATAAGTTAGGTGTTGTAAACAATACATTTCTATATTAAGAGGGAGTCACACGTTTATATATTAAATATTATTATCTTAATTTTATCTTATTTTTATATTTATTAAAAATTAAGATTAAAAAATTAGAAGGATTAAATATTTTAAAGTGTAATTTTATTTAATCATTCAAAATGGATTAAGGTTCAAGATGAATTAAAGTTCATTATAATCACATTTGAATTGGTGGATTATAAAGCTAACAAACTTTAAAAATTAGTAGAAATATGTAGAAATACAATTTTGATTATTATTAAAATATTTACATTCGTCTTTTTATAATATTTCTACATCAAAATTTCTACATCAATATCATACATAGTGTATTTATATTTTTGAATATATTTGATATCTCTTTTTATTTTTCTATATAAAAATATTTATATTAGATGTATTTATTGAATATCTATTTAATATAAAAATATATTTTAATTTCCATTCATACATATAATATTTTAACATATATGATTATTATTATTTATTATAAATATTTTATTAAAAATAAAAACATGTAATAATATACATTATAAGTATTATATTTCTATCATATTGAAATATATCTTGATAGTCCTCTCGATGGTATTCTATTACAATCCCAAACTTATATCTAACATAAATGGAATATCCTACCTTAACAAGTTTCAGGCATTTTCACAAACTATTAGACATTACATTAGACATTACAAAAACCTTTTATATTCCTTCAACATAATCTTTTCACTATATAAAACAAATCATACGATAGGAACATGTTACCTAAAACTAATGAACGTGTTACCTAAACTCAACAAAAATTTCTCAATAATTAAAAAATAAAAACATAATTTACAACCTTAAAACATTATTCAACCCAAAATAGTTAAAAAATAAAAAGATAAACCATATAACGATAGCCTAGAGTATTCCAACACTATTCAACCCATCTCATATTTGAGGATTTAATTCTCCAACATATTTTATTTTCATCTTAATAGGATGAAAAATAGCATTTGAAATAATGAAAAATCCAACCCATCTCATATTTGAGGATTTAATTCCCCAACATATTTTATTTTCATCTTAATAGGATGAAAAATAGCATTTGAAATAATGAAAAATCCAATTTTTTTTTAATTGTAATAGAGTTTCATATTCATGTAATTTTTTTCAATTTACATATTTATGAAAGTGGTTGTAATTTTTTTAATTTACATATTTATAAAATGGTTGTAGATATCTAAATTGAAGTTGTTATTGTTAATGTTATTGGGAGTTTTCTAATCTATCATAGAAAATTTTAAAATTATTTTCCATATATGTAAATATTAAAATAAAAAATTACTTATCAAATTTGAAATAATATTTTTTTTGGATTGAAAGATAAAAAATATTTTCATTATATATTATATTTATCATTATTTTTATAATTTTATTTATTTATTAATCATTTTGAAAATTATAAAAAGAATGTTGATATTTTTTCCCTATTTCATATTAGTTCGGGGAAATTTTTCTAAAAATTTATACAATGTTAAAAGTAATGTTCATTTTACAAAGGGGAGATCAAGCAAGCTTAAAGATTTTTATTTTACTAGTGTTCAAGTTTACTAGTTATGTAATCTTTATGTAACTTTTTTTAAATTCTAAGTCAGTAATTATTAAAAAAAATGATGTGATGGAGTGTTTTAGTGATTGTTGAACAACATTTTGTAATCATGTAATCTATTTTAATTTTCAAATTTTAATTTGATATTTTCAATATGATGAATGCATGTGGACAATTATTTTTCATTTAGCATTGCAACTATATAATCTTGTTTATACTTATGTCAAAGTATTGTTGGATAGTTTTGTTAGCACTGAGAGTTACCCTCATATTGTGAGAGGATAAGCCTAGTACCCATAAGAAATGTTTGGTGGATGTTTGATTTATGTGAGTGGAGGTCAAGTGGGGAAAACTCAATACATGAATGATTTCAACATAGAACTGGACAAGTAATTCATAGGTAAGTGAGGGCCTCATTAACTTCAGTCAGTAGTTTGAGTTTAAGTGTGAGAAGAGGGAAGACTTAGTGAGAAGGGTGAACAAGATTGTTATGGGCATCACGATTTCAAGCAACTTCGTGAAGAAAAACTCAGAGTCAAGAGAACTCTTGAGCTCAAGCTTCAGAAACTGAAATATGTCCAACCAACACAGTCACAACAACATAATAATCAAACCTACATTATCATGCAACTACAACAATTCGACTAGATTCTCCATGCTCGATTCATTTAATGTGAGAGGGAATAAGATAACAAGGAAGATGACTAAAACTGGTCACGATACAACTATAATCAAACCTACATTACAATAGCATGAGAACGCTCGACTAGATCCTCCATGTTCAAGTGTTTTAGCACAGGTTTTATAGAGAGATGAAAAGAGGTTGACTTTTGTTAATGCCAAAGTCTCAAATGTGGTACATAACCAAAGAACAGTTCTGGTATCAAAATATTACAAAATAGGGATCTTTCTCAACCAATTGATGATCCTTAAAAAATATCAAAACTACTTATTTATACTCATATCACTCGTCGACTATCAAGAGTGTGATCTGATCACTACATTCAAAGCATTATGTTTGAGAAGTCTTCTGTCAGACTGTGCATGTCCCTCTCTCAAACGTGAGCTTAGATCGACATGGGTTGGCAGGAAAATATGCTCATAGGGGTACCATGGGCTGACAGTTCCATATCCTCCACGCCTTCCATTTATGGGGTTAGCTGAGGTTTCAACCACCAATCCTACCTTCCATTGATTGTTTTTCCTCGGGGACTCAATGAGACTTAAAGCTCAGGGGGCGACTGCGTGATTCTCTCAGATAGGACGACATATAAACATGTGATTGTGGGGCTGCTCAAAAGTGGTTTATTTTCAAACTTCTTTTCGACCCACAATCCACCACCTTTCGCCACATAGCAGTTTCTCCTTATCATGGTTTCAATTACGGGACCGCTCAAGAAAATTATCACCCGAGTGTTATGTGTCCCCACAATGGTCTGTGACCATAGATCTGGTCTCGATCTATGATCTAGGAGCACCTTCTAGATTTAGCACCACTGCAAAGTCTAATCACCCACCAACTTTGAGGTCCACTAAAACTATGCCTTGAAGGACGACGCTACCTTTTCCTTTGGACCCTACATTCATGTGACCCAGGGCTATGGCCTCACGTAAATACGTGATGGGGGCATGACAAAAAAGTGGTTTAGGACCAAACTACTATTCTCCATGGCCGCATGTCCCCATTGATGGATGGTCCAAATTCACTTCATGCACTTTGGAACTTAGGAGATTCTGGAGGTCCTTCCACCAAGATCAATGTTTTCTCTTGATTTCGAGATCAGTGGTCCATAATTGGTTCACGAGTCCGAGTTTTGACTCTTCGGGAATTTTACGCACTTCTCACTTCGAATCTCTAGAAGCTCATTTTCTCTAACACTTGGATCAACTGCCATGTGTCCCCATCAATATCAACAATTGATGTTCTCTTCGGTCTTCGAGGTTTTCAATGGCACTATACTTCGAGCAATTTTGAAAATCCGAATACCTAGGGCCGCTAATCCAAGCTTAACAAGGGATCTACGTCGTTGCAAACTAAACCCGCCTTCTGCATACGTTTCAAGCCTGAACTAGATAAAATCTACGCTTCATGCTCAAGGTTGCATCTTGCACAAGCAAAGGACTCAATCGCCTTGTGACCCTTTGACATATTTATGTGATAACAAGTTTCATTGTATTACATGCATAGACACAATCACTTAACAAAAATATTGTTTATATTTATATTGAAGTGTTGAGTTTGTGTTATCATCCACTTGAATCTTTATATGATTTTCAAATTCTTCATTATAAATTATTATTATGTAGTAATTACTATTATGTAAATGTGTATACATTAAGTAACTTAATATTGTATATAAATTAATATAGATTTTATAAAAAAATGTTAAAGTAGTAATTTCATGTATTAATAGTAATATGGAGATTGTATTCATTAGTCTTTTATGTTAATATAATTATTATTATTTTACCATGAAAGTATTTAGTTATTAATTATTTAGAGAATAAATTCATATTTTTTTAACTCTAATTATATTTGAAAAATAATATATAAAAAGATAAATATTTTATAATTAATAATTTGTTCTTTTAGACCTCCACAATGTAATAGTTTTGAAACATATTTTATACCTAAGATAAGTAGTCCAAATTAAAAAATTAAAGATACAAAAACCTAGAAATTACAAACCACCTACATAAAAATAAGACAGAAAGATAAAAGGAAAAGGATACAAATATAAAAAGGGAAAAAGAAAGAAAAAAAATTAAAAAACAAGATAAACAAAGGAAATACCAAAGAAAAATAAAAACCCATAAATTACACACCACCTACATAAAAATAAGACATAAAGATAAAAGGAAAATGATACAAATATAAAATGGACAAAAGAAAGAAAACAAATTAAAAGACAAGATAAACAAAGGAAATACCAAAGAAAAATAAGAGAAATCCTAAGAATAGCTTTTTTTTTTTTTTTAATAAGATAAAGAAAGAGTTGTAAAAAAGTAACCCCCAAAAAAATAAAATGAAAATGAAAAATGCTAACAAAACCTATAAATAAAAGTGGAGGAGGATGGAAGCTAAAACAAAAAAACTCAAAAAAGAAAAAGAAGAGGAAAGGGAAAGAAATAGAACAAAAGAATGAGACACAACGGTTAACTATAAAGAATGGGGAGCCAAGAAGTGCTTAGCTTAATTCCATCATTCCTATTCATACATTTGTTTCTCATCAACATTTCCATCGCCTCTCTAATACCCCTTCTGGATAAGTGATCCACACTTGCGATAATATTGGCATCTTCAATACAAATGTGATTCTTTGTCCTTATAAAATGCTCAACCAAAGATGGAGACTTTTCATGATTTTGAGTAATTGCAGCTTTGTGTTTCTTAATTCTAACCTAAAATATTCATGACCAATGTAGTTTAGGCCATAAGAAAAAGGGATGTTGTAAACTCCTTTTTTTAATTTAGGGTCTACTAGATAAGGACACTTCTAATTGTTCTAGGAGGTTGAAAAATGGTTTTTATATTTTTCTTTCTAAGGATTTTTCTATAATTTTCCTTGGACACATGGGAGCATCATCTTATGGTCTCCTTCATCATTAACATCTCTAGCTCTAGGGGTCCTTTTTTCCATCTCAAACGCCTTCTTCACATGCCAATCCTTATGACCCCTCTTTAGAAAGCAACTAGTTAAGTGTTTCTTCTATTTTTCCAAATGCTCCTCATCAGAAACTCTTAGCGATTTAGTTGCCAAAATGTGAATGACCCCCAATTTTTGGGATGGATCATGATGGGAGTCTGCATGAAGATATTTTTCAGTGTGTGTTTTCTTTCAAAAAGCCTCATGTTCAAAGGAACCATTCTCTTTTCTTAAAATGAGAACATCTAGGATAGGAATTGAATTATGGTCTTTGAATTCCATAGTAAACTAGATATGTCTTTATTGACTATTAAGGTGCTTCAGAACTTGTTTGACTTATCCCCAAGCCATTTCACATTTATATCATCCACGTATCTGACACACAAATTAGGTTTTAAGGGGAGGAACTCATAGCCTTTTGTTCAAAATGCTCCATAAAAAGATTTTCCACAATAGGGGACAATGAAGACTCCATTGCGACCCCATAAGTTTTTTTTATAAATCATACCTTAAAAACTAAAACATGTATACCTTAAACAGATTTCATCCAGTCTAGTTGTTTGTGAGTTAGTTGTTTTTTCAATCATAGTTATTGCTTCATTGATTGGTATCATAATAAAAAGAGACCCCACGTAAAAACTAAAAAGAATGTCCTTGTTCTCTACCTTAATATTCTTTATTTTGTTTACAAAATGGGTTAAGACTTTAACATAAGAGTGAGTGTTTCCAACCAACTATTTCAGTTTATTGACTAAGAATTTGGCCAAAGATAAGTAGGGTTACAATAGTGTTGACAATAAGCCTAAGGGGTACATTTTATTTATGAATCTTAGGTAGGCGATAGGGTTACAACAGTGTTGACAACAGGCCTAAGGGGCACATTTTATTTACGAATCTTATGTAGGCCATAGAATGAGTGGGCAGCTAGGTACGAGCTTCATCAAGAGATGACGTCTTAATAGCTTCCTACATTTCTTTCATTATTTTATTCATAGGATTCTTGTTTAATTTCTTATAACATCCACTTAAATTTAAATGTTCATACAGATTGTTAACATAATCATCCCTATCCATAACAACTGTTTAGCCTCCCTTATTACCTTCGAGAATAACTATATTACTATTGCTTCTTAACTCTCTCAAAGCTTCATTTTCTTTTTTTTTAATGTTACTCTTTGGTTTTCTAGACCTTAAGGCTAAGGATACCTCATGTCTTACCTCTTCAGCCATGTTTTCAGGGAGGTTTTTAATTCCGGCTTCAATGTTGCGAATGAAATCGTCTTTTCAGGGAGGTTTTTAATTCCGGCTTCAATGTTGCGAATGAAATCGTCGTTTGGGATATTCTTAGGCGCTAAATCAAAACCTAACCCTTTTTCCAGCACGCTTATTGCATTATTGTCAACAGCCAAACTTGATAGGTTCACCACATTTCCAATGACTGTTGGTATCACATTGGTGGTCGGGCATAGTGTCGTTGTTCACAGGTGAGTTGTTACTAGTGTATCTCGAGTGGAGATGTTTCTCTTAGGTTGTGTCAACTATAGCATTCACTTGTTCAGAGTTGTGCCCAGAACCACTAACCCTAGGGCGCACCTCTAAGTGCTCATAATTCAAACCAACACTAACTAGATCCTCCGAAAAATTAGGTGTATAGCCAAACCCATCAATCCTACACTGATGGCTTCCAAAAAATAAAGAGAACTGGGTGTCCTCAGCTATCCACGTGCCCTCCCCTCTGTTGTTGGTATTAACAAGCTCCACGCTAGGAGACGAGTCCATTTATTTCTTAATATGAAATGTACAGTCCGAATATCGGAGAGGCGAGTTGAAACCAGAAGTCCGGCTTTCGTTGGAGATCTTTCTTACTGGCGTTGGAGGCTGGGCGAAAACACAAGCTATTTCTCCTTTCGTTTCTCCTCTTTTATTTTTTATTTTAATTTGTTTGCGTTTTTCTTTTTTATCCGTTTCCTCTTCCCTTTCTGTCTTATTTTTATTCACTGAACCTGTAGTTTATAGGTTTTTGTAACTTCAATTCTTTTGTTTATCCTATTAATTTAGGATTTTCTTGGTGAGTTTATAGGTTTTGGTAACATTAATTTTTCTTTAAGTATTAGTTTAGGGTTTTTTTATTAGTGAGTTACCCATCTACACTTTATTCCTTATTGATTTATTTCCATAATTATCTAAGTGTTGATGATGGACTGCTAAACCTGGACAATATATTTCAAGACAAACCTTATTTCTTACTGATTTATTTCCATAATTTTTAAGTCTTGATGATGGAATGTTAATCCTAGACAATATATTCCAAAATAGAATCCAAAAATCTATACTAATAAATTAATTATTTATAAAGTAATTAATTTATATATCAAATTTTAAGTTTATTTTCATTTTTTTACCAAAATATATATATATATATATATATATATATATATATATATATATATATATATATATATATATAATTCGAATATAATCCTTTCATTCATATTTCCCAAATATTATTTTCCTCAAATATTCCCTAGTGGTTGAACGCATGTCCGAGCGAGGACAACAACTCGAAAAGAGATGATCAAAAACAGGAAAAGGTTGAAGATTCCACAAACTGTCACCTGCAAAAACATATTTGTCGTCGTGTTAAGGTCACTTTTCTCTCATTCTCTTTTACATCCTCGCAGTGCTATTACAATGTTTGGACCCGTCCGTTTTATTAATTATTAATATTATATATTGGTTGCATGCATGTCCGGAAAGAACAATAAGAGGTGATCATCAAATAGGAAAAAGTGAAAGATTCCAGAAACTATCACCTGCAAAAATCTACTTGAAAACATGTTCAAGTTTCGTTTCCCTGGTTCCCTTTTATTTCCTCACAATGCTTTAAGAACGTTTTAATAATTAATATTACATATTAATTTCAATTGTAAATTAAGCGGTAGTATACTTACCACATTCTTACATACCCGATTCATAAGCCGGCACCGGCACCATCTAACAGATTGGGCGACGTATTACAGATGTTGAATTTTTCATAAAATATTTGCAAGTGACATGAGATTTGTGTTCATGTT
>CBVK0103435392.1:0-14235 GCA_900067695.1 Picea abies | reverse complement strand
GGTAAAGCCCTCACGAGAATTGAACCTTGCCCAACGATGAAAAACTCCTCGCTTTCCACCATTGGATCCAACCCCTTTGGACTCAACATTAACATATTAACCTAGAATAAACTTTGAAATAAACAAATAACTCCCATTTATAAAACCCAACAACCCATTAGTTACAAATCTTTTCTAAAATGGCTTTGAAACATAGCCATCGAAACCGGTAGGAATGACTTTTACTTGCATCAAGACAAAGGGAGCATAGTCGCGAACTATAAAAAGATCCAACATAAATAAATAAAAAATAAAAATTTCTAAATTTCAACAACAATCTCTTCTCTCAAAAAGTAAGTTTTTATCAGATTTGAATTAAGGCTTCAAAGGAGACAAGATGATAATCCAAGTTAAAGACGAACCTTCTAACCGAATAACTCATTATCCCTTGCTCTTCCTTTGATACTATCCGCTTGCACATTGATTAAAATGCATGAATGAAATAGATTGAATCGTTTTAAGCTGTTGAAAGATGGAACTTGGAGCTTAAGACTGTGCACCACTTTTTTTTACCATTCATCTAGTTTTATCCATGGAGAATTATCAAAGAATCATCAAAGTTATACTTAAAATAAAAGAAGATATGACTGCTTAGTGAAATTTTTGGATATAAATTGTGTTAAGAGTTTTCAAAACTATTAAATAAATAGGAAATATAAAAGAAGGTAAAGGTTATGAAATTTATTAGAATAAGATATAAGAATAAATCCAAATTTGAATTTCATAAATTAATAAGATAGTTGTTAAGAAAAAATATTAAAATACAGAGATTTTTTTTTTTTAAATAAATCTAAAAATGAAATTAAAGTAACATTTTTTATTAAAATATTTTCATTTCCACTTTTTTTAAAAGAAATGGTTGTTTTAATATTAGCAAAATAATACACCTAACTAGACTAATACATTAAGAGTTTCAAGATAAATGATTAACAACATTTCCTTCTTATTTAGAACTTCTCCAGCCATACCAATATTTCTTTCCAAATTTTTTTTACAAGTGCAAATTTTTACATAAGTTTCTAGGAATAGATTTACTTTAAAGTACATATAAATTTAAAAAAAACTCGAGTTGTGTGTCCATGATGTTTTGATTAGTGATATCCACGGTTTTCTCTTGGTGAGGCTACTGCACTCATTCATTATGATTGCATGCATTGGAGCCTATTGATGAAAGTTCCTGGACTTGGGGCATATTTTGGATATTGAACATCTAAGATACTACCTACTTAAGAAGACAATTTACATCCCTCAATTTTTGAATAGCTTCTCCATGAAAGTTGAGGGTCTCCATGACTATGGTTGTCTCCCTATCTCTTACCTCTTCTTGTATTTGCTTTTGCAACTTCATGCTTGCAATCTCATTTTTGTTAGCCACTATCCCTGTCTTCTATAATATTAAATTCCTCTTACTTCATGTTTTTGTCGTCTACACATCACTCGATTCCTCTGCTCTTTCTTCCAAAGATCAAAGTGAATAGATAGAGAACACTACAAATATGGATAAGGCAGAGGAAAATTTATACCTACATCAAACCACTCTTGAATCAACAATAAAGAGGACTTGTGTAAGATCCCATGAATACCCCTATGCAATGGATCAAGGGTCTTTCCTAAATTACATACATAAAAATACTAGGATGCCTTGTTTTTAGGAGTATACGACCTAGACCAAGATGTATCCCCTTCTCCCTAGAAAAATAACCATAATAAATTACCAAAGTAGTAACACCCAACCTATAAAAACCAACAAACTCCTTCTCTGTTTGTTTGGGAACAATTCTTTGTTTGAATTCGTTCAGAACCTACAATGGTATGCCCATTAAATTCCATGAAAATATAGTCATGCACACAAAATCAATAAATCTCACCTTCATAAATGATGAATCAAAAGGATAAAATATTAAATTTCCCACAGTTCAAATGGATATAAGAGTTACTCCCTGCTAGGTGTGAGAGGGGCGATGTACCATGCGAAATGACCTCATACCATGCCAACATGCTAGCAACCTCATTTGTAATTAAATTACCAAGAACCCTTGTACTTGGATGCATGCCTCTTTAGCCAATGCATTTTCTTTATAATTGAGGGTTCACAAGACATGGTAGCAATCAACCCTCTTGAATTTTGTCATTTCTTTTGCTATACTTTGTTCCCACCCTGATATTTTTTGGGTGGATTAATGATAAGTTTTGAATCTCCTATTACCACATTTTTTTTGTAACTTTTGGAATCTATTAACCTTAACCCCATATATAATTCCAAATCTTATTCTTGATTATTGGTTTCTCTTCCTAAGCCTCATGAAAAATCATTCCTTTCATTTCCTCTGGGGTTAATTATGGCCCCCATGCTCTTACTACCTCTAGATTTTATTTTGATGCCCCATCAAAGAATAATGTGCAACACTTTTGATATTGTCTCCATTTAGTGAATTAATCCTCTCCCATTTGAAGTCTCCATTTTCCCTCTTTTGATATCTTTGATGCTTGAGATGAAATAACCACTTTCCTAAAGTTGAGGGTGTTGTTTACCTAACTCCTCTCCTCCTGATCTAACTAATTCTAGGAAATACCCTTTAAACTTATGAGATGGATTGCTTCCACTACTAGGATGCAATCCAGAGTTGTTTTTCTCATTGGTGGCATTGTTTTCTTATTGAAAGAACACTTTGTTTTAGGCTAACCAAATTTCCCACCAAAAAATTTTTAGGATCACCCTCCATAAATGTTTGAAGACCAATTTCTTATGAAAAAACCCATAATATCTCCTATTCCATCCAACAAACATTTCATCCCACAACATGGTAAGCAAGACTCTTCCAATACTTTCCTTGAAATTGTGCTCTCATAATTACTAGGAGAGTTGATAGTAAAAAAACAAATGATAAATTGTTTCATTTTCTGAACAACAGAGAGCACATCTTTAAGGACCTTATATACATCTCTTCCATGAAGGAATATCCTTGTTATATGAATTGTCATATTTTGGATTGAGGGGAATTGGGAGAGTTTAGCAATAGAGAAACATGTCCTTATTTTATAAAAATAACCTTTAAGGCTCCAACCTCATTCATCTAAATTGTTGTGATCCATTGGGGCATAGTCTATTAAGAACTTGATCTACATAATTAATTTTCTTATGATTTCTTATGGAGGGTGAATAGTTTTCCATCCTTTCTACATCCCCTCTTCATTATATTATGAAGTGTCCAATAATTTGTTATATCAATTTTCCCAAAACAGGGCTTTAAAGTATTCAATTATTCAATCAAATCCATATGGGGATTCTCCAGGATGTGAACTATCCATGTATTGATTGATTTTGCATTACCTAGAACACATGTAAGGTTATTTTGTATCAACGATGCCACTATTTTGGACAAATTTCAAAGGGACAAACCTCTAATTTCTGGAAAAGGGGATTCCAAACATATTTTCCTAGAACCACTAAAATATTTCTTGAGAATGACTTCTTTTCACCATTCTTGTGAACCTGTAATTAATCTCCAAAGAATTTTTTCACCTATTGCAATGTTCAATAAATTTGGGTCTTTTATTATTATCCCTCCACAATCTTTAGAAGACCTTCCATTTGACCATTTGAATAAGTGGATTTTTTTGAGTTGATCTTGCATCCTTCCCATTGGGATTTCCCTATATTTCTCATGGTTTGTTCAATGATGCCTTTATGGGATAATAAAACTTGATGCAATGATAAAGTGAAAGAGAAAAAAGGAAAGACTTGATAAGGGTTATCTTCCCTGCCATATTCATCCATCTTGTTCCCCATTTCTATCTTTTTTTTCCATTTTATCTAGTATCCCCTTCTATACCTAAGAAGTAGGACTTTGTAAAGAGATAGGAATGCCTAGATACTTGATTGTTGACCATGACTTGACACTTGGAAAGCCAAGGATTCTTGATATTGCTTGGAATTGTTCCAATGAAGTGTTCCACTAGTAAATTTGAATTTTCAAGTTGTTAACATTACCTCTTGATGCATTTAAAAAGATGTCAAGAACTACTTTAAATCTCTTGGAAATTGTAATCAAGGCCTCTCCCAAGAGTAGTGTGTCATGTGAAAATTGTGAGTGATTGATTTCCTTGAATTGTGAAGGTTATTCCCTGGGTCCTCCCAATCCTTATTTCAAACTCTAGCTTCTTGCTCAAAATTTTTTCCATTGCTATATACAGTAAAGGTGACAATGCGTAGCCTTTCCTTAATCCTCTTTTGATTTTGAAACAATAAGATGGCCTTCCATTTACTGTAGGGGCTATCCATGGTGATCTGATACAATCTTGAACCCATTCTACCAATTCCTCAACAAAACCAAAGTTTCTCATGACTACGAATAAGAAATTGGCGTTCACCCAATCAAAATTGTTGGCCATATCCATTTTTATTAGCATACCATTCTCTTTTTTCATCCTCCTGAAGTGGAACGCTTCTTGAACTAAAAATATATTAGATCTACAATTTGTCGTTTCTACATGAAACCCCCTTAATTTTCCAAGATTAACTTAGGCATAACCTTCTTCATTCTATTAGCTATATTTTTTGTCAAAATTTTGTATGTATAATTACACAAATAAATTGGGAAAAATCTAGCACATGTAGTAGGTCTTACCTCTTTTGGAATGAGAGCCAAAATAGTGGAATTGGTTCTACAACCATTTTTTCTAATGAATAGTTCAACATCTCTTTTAGGTCATGTTTCACAAAGTCCCAAAAGGTTGTAAATAAATGGGCAGATAAATCATTAGGTCCTAGAGTTTTATCTTATTCCAGACTCCACACAAATTCACGGGTTATCTCATCTTCCTCAATTTTATATAGCAGAGTCATGTTCTCTTCATTGGTTATTATTGATGGTATGTGTTCTAGCATTCTCTAGTTTTTTCTCTGTCTTCTTCTTCATTTGTTACACAAAGTTCTTCAAAGTTTTTCTTGGCCGCTTATTTCACTTCAGTGAAATCTTCTATATTTTGCTCACTTTCTAGGCATATTCTTTTAACTATATTTCTATGCCTTTGTGCTTTAGTTTATTTATGAAAGAAATAAGTGTTCTTATCTCCCTCTTTCATCCAAAGGCTCCATGATCTCAATTTCCATTCCTCTTCCTCCTTTCTAAAGACCACATGCAGCTTTTGGCTCGAGTCTCTTTATTCATGTAGCATGTGCTCAATGACCTCGTCCTCTTCCATTTACTTTTGTATTCCTTCTATATGTTTTTCACAATCTATCCTTTCTTTCTCTAAAGTGATATATACTATTGTAGCCCAATATTTCAAAAAATGTTTGACTGCCTTTAGTTTTTATTCCCACTTATAATTTAGAGAGCCTGTAACTAGTTGCTTCCAAGTATCCTCTATAAGAGCCAAAACTTCCTCCTTTTGAAGCCAAAGAGGGTTAAATATAAAAGTAATGGGCCCAGAATTTTCTGAGGGTTCAAAGGATAGAACAATAGGATTATGATTGGAGAAAACAATGGTAGAATTTTAGAATAGATAATATAATCGGAGATAAATAAATCACTATGAATGAGAAACTTGTCCAAACGAGTCGCAATGAAACCAAGACCCACTCTTTTTCTACTCCAAGTATACTTTCCTTTGACTCGTTTAACATTTGAAAGATCCCATTAGAAATTATGTTCTCCATTCTTTCTCTCATGGGGTCACAAACTATATTACCTCCCTTTTTCTCGGAGTTGATCATAGTGTTGAAATCCCTGGCCATAATGTTGGAGTTTGAACCATAATTTTCACCAACCACTTGTAAGGAATCCCAGAAACCAACCTTTTCTGGGTGTCTCACCGCCATGCAAAGATTAATAAGGGTAAAGGATATACCCATTTCCAAATGGTGGAGATGAATCAAAATCCAATGCAGGATGTTTCCATTTCTATTTTAGTTTTGTCCCACATAGTGAGTATTCCTCCTTATGCTCCTCTTGAACTAATTTCTATCCCTTTTCTATTTTTCCAAATCTTTTTCCCTATTTGTAGTGCTTTTACTTCATATAATTTAGTCTCCTAAATAAGAATTACAATCAATTTTTCTTTCATTATCAGATCTCTAAGATATTCTTCCTTACTTTTTCTACCTAAACCTCTATATTATTTTTCCAAATATTTTTCCCTATTTGCAGTGCTTTTACTTCATTTAATTTAGTCTCCTAAATAAGAATTTCAATTATTTTTCAGATCTCTCCGATATTCTTCCTTACTTTTTCTACCTAAATCTCTATAATTATAGGAGAGCACTATCATACTTATAGGATAGAAGAAGGAGCACCTCCCAAGGGATCTAGAGGTGATGGAGCTTCACGTCCCATACTTATTTTTCCTACACAAACACCTTCTATAGTTTGTTGGATCCCATTTACCTTATCCATATTTGTGATTTCTTCTCTCTTTTCCTTCTAAGATATCATTCCTACTTTTTTGGTTGATTTTTCTTTTTGTATTTCCCCTTCTTCTAGTGCTTCTTGTGATTGTCTTCTTGTTATTATCTTTCCTTGTTGGATAAGATCTTTCCTAGTAGTTGTGTCTTGTTCCTCTTGCATCTCATCCTTTGATATTTCCTCCTCTATTTGTTGATGATCTAGCTTCTTTGGAAAGTAAAAGTTCCGATGAGTGAGAATTGGTTCTAGAACTTCCTTTATTTTAGTGTACATTTCCACATCAAGCTCATTTGGACCACTTGTCAAAGCTTCAAATCTATTTGAAGTTGTAACGTGAGGGTCGTTATATGTTCCTTCTTTTGAAGGGGATGTTCCTTCTTTTGAAGGGGATTTTTTCCATTAAAATTCTCTAATGTTTGCTTACTCTGGGCCATGAGGAATATGGGGTCTCTATGTGACTTTTTTTTTAACTTGTTGATATCCTTCATCTTTTCCTGGGTTTTCTATGAAACCATGAGGTTTCTATTAGTAATTTTTTGCAAAATGTCCATAGTCATGACACATTCTGCATTTGAAAAGAAGTTTTTCATAGTCAAGCTATTAAATGTGAGACCATCCATCTAGAATTAGAAGGATGGCTTCAAGTTAGCTTTTCTCTAGATCCGCTTCCACACATATTTTAATACAAACATTCATGGTGACTTGTTTGTATACTTTCCCAATAAATCTTCGATGCTTTTTAAAATGTCAATCTCCCAACAACGAAGGGACAAATGTGGGAAACGTGACAAGGACAAGAGAGGGGACATCCACTTTTAGATCAAAATTGGGTGTCAAACTATTAAAATACATACCTATGGAGACATAGAAATAAGGGCCACTTTTAAAAATTAAGTCTATGTCTTCCTTGAACTCACCTAAAAAAAAATATAAAAACCTCTCCTATAAATAAAAAAGCTTAAAAACCTCTCCTATAGGAGAAGTGATTAAATCTTCCCTTGATGCCAGTGCCTTTGTAGAGAGGACTCTATTGGGCAGGGAGATCGCCATAACCCAATAAACTGGCCAACCAACCCTTTTTCAGCAAAAGTCAGGGATTTACAGATTGGCCGAAACCTGGGGCAATTGGGCCTACGGGGAGCAAGTCGAGCTTCTTCACAAAATGCGAGTGATTTTACTTAGTCGAGGATTTCCCAAAAGGATCGATCAGTTTTGAATGCTACTGCATGAACAACAAATCTAGGAGGAGGACCAAAAGGAGCCAAACGGCTTCAAAAGTGCAGAGATAGAGTCGGAGTGGATCTAGGGTTTAGCAGCGCAACATTAAGATCACTTTTGGATCAATTAAGTGGCAATAAAACACCTCCATTTCACAAACAAGCTTTGTCATTAATAAAATGTGAGTCATCAAACAACAAAACATTTCAAAGAAAAAAAAAAAAAAAAAAACTTTTTATTAATATACATAGAGACTATCTACTTCAAAGAAATAAGGTTCACAAAATCTAATCTCCTCAACCTTAATGTTTGTTTGATTGGAAATAAAAAACAATGTAGTCTTTCTATCTTATGTTTATTTAATTGTAAATAAAAAAAATGAACTCTTTTTATCTTAAAAAACAGATAATAACATTTTTTGTTAGCCCAAAAGTATTGTCTAATTGAAATCACAATTTTTTGTTTTTTAAATTACATTTTTAAATATAAAAATGAATTTAGCTTTTTAAAAACAAAAAATTTTGAGAGATTCTAATTATACAAAATTAACTACTTAGATCGAACAATTTCTTATCGAATTTGAACAAATATCCTCCCAAAAAAACTAAACATAAAAAATTTAGAACAACCAAAAGCCTTACAAACCCAGAAAATAGCAAGGCTTTATAATGTTCCTAAATCCTTTATTTTGGAACCATTTTTTGAAACAGTGATTTCGTGAAAGATGTAACCATGAAAATTTTATGATCCCTGATATCAAAACCCTCTCATAACTATTTTGGGTACAATCTCATAATACGGTTTAGGTTTTCCGTTTCAACTTCGGCAGAAGTTTGAGACGGATAATTCTCCAAACACATGTATTCAATTCTAGATTAAGCGTATACCCATTCCACCATCACATTTTTTAACCAAATCTACAATCGTCGTTAAAACTGTTACCTTACAAGCGAATTAAAAAGTAAATAAACAAGCGGTTTATTGGAAGTTGATAGCAAAAATAATTGTGTCAAAAAGGTTTCATATCTTTGGTGTTTGGTTTGGTAGTTACCTTAAAATTAGAATAGTATTATTAATAGAATAGTTGATCAATGTAGAGTTTAGTATTTATTTAGTTATTATAAAAGATTAGTCTTTATCTGTTCACTTATGTGGTTATTTGGTCTTGTAGTTAGTAAGTGTAGGGTTTAGTTCTTATCTTTTGGCTAATTCAAATCATTTGGAAACATTTGTGATTGTGATAGCTCAGCCATCCTCATACTTTTCAATTAATGGAAAATAAAACAAAATAAAACCTAAGAAAACAAAGTATAAAATAAAACAGGAGTTAAACATTCTAGGAAATGAGGGATTTTTCGGGGACATTTGCTTAGGGAGAAATTATTAGATTCATAGATTTGAATGATTATTTCTGTATAATCCAAGTGTCTCAGAGGTTTTTCAGCATGCTGAATCCATTTCTGCATTCAGAAATGGATTTCTACTTCAAAGAAATAAGGTTCACAAAATCTAGTCTCCTCAACCTTAATGTTTGTTTGATTGGAAATAAAAAACAATGTAGTCTCTCTATCTTATGCTTATTTAATTGTAAATAAAAAAAAAGATGAAGTCTTTCTATCTTAAAAAAACAGATAGTAACATTTTTTGTTAGCCCAAAGATACTGTCTAATTGAAATTATAATTTTTTTTTTTTAAATTGCATTTTTAAATATAAAAATGGATTTAATTTCTTGAAAATTAAAAATTTTGAAAAATTCTAATTATACAAAATTAATTACTCAGATGGAACAATTTCTTGTCAAATTTGAACAAATATCCTAAAAAAAAAACTAAACATAAAAATTTTAGAACAACCAAAAGCCTTACAAACCCAGAAAATAGCAAGGCTTTATAATGTTCCTAAATCCTTTATTTTGGAACCATTTTTTGAAACAGTGATTTCATGAAAGATGTAACCATGAAAATTTTATGATCCCTGATATCAAAACCCTCTCATAACTATTTTGGGTACAATCTCATAATACGGTTTAGGTTTTCTGTTTCAACTTCGGCAGAAGTTTGAGACGGATAATTCTCCAAACGCATGTATTCAATTCTAGATTAAGCGTATACTCATTCCACCATCACATTTTTTAACCAAAGCTACAATCGTTAAAACTGTTAGCCTTACAAGCGAAGTAAAAAGTAAACAAAGAAGCGGTTTATTGGAAGTTGATATTCAAAATAATTTTATCAAAAAGGTTTCATATCTTAATTTGGTGTTTGGTTTGGTAGTTATCTTAAAATTAGAATAGTATTATTAATAGAATAGTTGATCAATGTAGAGTTTAGTATTTATTTAGTCATTATAAAATATTAGTCTTTATCTGTTCACTTATGTGGTTATCTGGTCTTGTAGTTAGTAAGTGTAGGGTTTAGTCCTTATCTTTTGACTAATTCAAATCATTTGAACACCTTTGTGATTGTGATAGCTCAGCCATCCTCATACTTTTCAATTAATGGAAAATAAAACAAAATAAAACCTAAGAAAACAAAGGATAAAATAAAGCGGTAGGTTAAACATTCTAGGAAATGAGGGATTTTTCCGGGGATATTTGCCTAGGGAGAAATTGTTAGATTCGTAGATTTGAATGATTATTTATATATAATCTCAGTGTTTCAGAGGTTTTTCAGCATGCTGAATCCATTTCTATATTCAGAAATGAATTTTAAGCAACAAAAAATAGTAAATGGTTAAAAATTTTAGACAAAAATAGTCATTTCCCAGAACAGCCAAACAATGCCTAAAATAAATACAGCTGATATTTATTATAGAAGTTATATATTACTTCACTTTGAACTAACTAAGGAACAGACATAGTCCCAAGGCTTTAGTTCAATACAGCTGTTGTTTGTTATAGAAGTACGTCAAATTATTCCCTGTAAAAGGTCACGAATTTGAATCTCTTTTGTTTTGTTTTACCCTGTTTACCATCCACAAATAAAAGTTTCAATAATGTATTACTGTATTCTCAGAAAATAAAAATTAAAAAACCAATCCTGCATAATCTGTTACTCTCAATTCAAATGGTCACTTTGTATGTACTGTGACGACAAGGCTTCATGGGTTTATTGCATGTCTTAGATAATTGGCATTGCTGATGATTTAGAACCTTGGGTCATAAACTGTCTAGTCATATTTTTGTACAAGCAAATTATATATGCGATTTTCGGATGAAATTGAAAATGTATACATGCGATTTTCAGATGAAATTGAAAATGTATGGCTCATAACAAAAGTTTGGAGCGAAAAAGCAAATTGCAGCATCAATATCTGGCCTATGTTACAACTAGTAGCGGTTCGGTTTCTAACATGGTGAAGGTCCTAATCACTATTCTGGGTGCGTCCCTGCAAGGGCCAAACCTGGCTTGCTGGCTATGCCCGGGACCTAAACATCTACCTTTACCCTCTGCTTGGCTCGTTGCAACGAAGAGGCGGAGCAAAGTGAGAGAGACAATCCGTCAGCATCTTGTGCACTACTCCGCTCGCATTTCCGATTCACTGTGGGCTTTTGGGGTTCATTACAGCAGAAGAAGTTGATCACATTTGGTATCTCTCGCCGAGTGTTATTACCAGGAAGCTGGGAGATATCATCTCGTGACAAGAGTTTGTGGTTTCTTTCCTCTGCCCACTGCAAACCAAAGCACTGAGAACCACGTTTGTTCGGATCAGTCACGACCATCCACTTTAAGTTCTGCTCTCCGTATAGTATGGATAAATTTGTCTGTGCATTAATCGCTTCAGAACTGCAGGAGAGGGCCGCATCTGGATCTTCAGAAACTAGAGGCCTTAAACCTTGTTCTTCTGAATATTCAACATGCTCATTGCAAAACTCCAGCTGCAGCCCTCGATCTCTAAGTTCGACCAGGCTTTGATCACGATTGTCCATAACTGATAGCTTAAGATCATGTCCGTTCACCATCTCCAACGAACTGGTAGATTTGCAATTCTGAGATGTAGGGATGGAAGAGTCAGGCGATGGATATTTGTTGTTCATCATCAACCCGAGAGCAGTTTCCTTGTGATTTTGATCTCCATGGTCTCTAGACCAACTTTTATATCCATACTCGCGAGATTCCTCTGGCGAAAACTCGTAGCCGCAGGTCGGGATGTTCCTAGTTATGGCAGAGCATGTTGCCTCGCTCAGCGTAGTTGCTCGAGGAAGTGGTGCCTTTCCCGGGAGATGCCACATCTAGCAACGTAAGCCCTTTCACTTCGGCGGGATTCTGTGGAAATCAGATAAACAAAATTTGTCATGCATGAAGAAGCAACATCTTTTTCTAGATCAAAACTTAGATCTATCGGTTTCTTAACCACCCAATTCTGACTGAGAGACTACGAAATTAAACTTCTTCGTTCATGTAGCTTCACGGACTCAAGTCACACATGCTATGAAAATTGAACCTAGGCTAGTTGACCTAGACTGCTATTCTAGTTATTCGTTTATCGTTAGAGCACAAATTCAATTTACAGAGGGTTAAGTCATATCAAATTGGTGTATGAGCTAGTAAAGTCTATCAAGGTATACATGCTCTATCTTTTTTGGATTTGAACTTATGATATCTTAGAAAGAAATACATGTTCTTAACTATTAAACCCACTCAAACTGTATATAAACCTAAGAAGATAAAAGATGAATAAAAAAGCTCACCTTCCTGAATATGGTTCCATCCTCTTGCACATGCCAACCAGCTTCATTGCAAAGAGCCTTGAGCACTTCGTTGTGATCAGCATGTTTAGGCAAATGGTAATTACCATGGGCACGTAGACCAGCAAAGATTTTTGCAGCCACGGACCGCCTCATCCTCTCCCGCCGTCTATTCTTTTCCCTTTCATTTGCAGATGGATTTCGCAAAAGTAGAGTCTCGCAGCCCCCTTTCGCTGATGCCCTCCTTACAACCCATGGCCCCGATGTCGTCTTGATGCACCCACGACCAACAAATCCCTTGCTGCTGCTGCTGCTACGCCTTGTCTGTCCTTCCACTCCCTCCCGATCCATGGTCATCGCCCTTATTGGTTAAAGATATCACAACTTCCACGAAATCTTCCGGCTTCTCTTGATTGAAAACGCAATCTGCAAAGCAAAAAACTGTTTATTTATCACAATCTGTAAATTTCGTATCCTGGTTCATGTGGAATTCTGCTGGGTTCTGAGCCTAGAAGATGTTTCGCTTTAGAAGTCCAGGCAGAGTCGAGAGAATGTGGGTTGGTCCAACGTTCATTCATATATCAAATGGTCTTCCTCTGTCTGTGCTGAAGCGAAGGAAAACACAATGGAATTGAGATTGCTCTCAATTGGAATCTGATATACACGAGCGAGTGGAGAGCTAAACAGCCACCTTATTCTCTTCCATTGCCGCGGGGCCGGCGCTGGCAATGAATGGTTCCCTTAATTAGCAATCATCTCATCCTACTCTCGCTGTCTGTTGGCTGCTAATGCAGATGGACCTCATTTGGTACAGCACGGTCAACACGCCAAGATTGTTTGCGTGCTTATCTGGGGAGGGGCTGTTTCCATCCCTTCCTTTCTACCCGGCAACTTCGCGGCTTATCTATGAGACCACACGGCCTTTCTTTCATTTTTGCTCTGTCGTGACTCGCCTCGTTTGGCCTTTTCAGCGCCAACTTGGACAAGATTGGCATATGGTTTAATTTATAGAAAAAATAAGTTGGAGATGTGCATTGTGGGTGCAGGCACGGATTGCATGAGAGGGAAGGGACGGAGTGCGTGAGAAGATTTTATTGGAAAGGTTTGTAAAGAGGGCGACCTGCGGGATAGAGGTGAGGGCATTTAATGAAGTTATGATTGCTACGACCATCACAGAACATCTAAAGCAACCAACACTCAACCCCGTTTCTTTAATAACAAGGAAGTGTAGATCGGATGGTTGGGAGGAATTGTTTGTATTCGTCAAGTTGAGGTTCAAATTTTGTTTTGATGACATTTATTTTTTGTTAGAGCATATCAAAGAAGTGTAGATCAGATGGTTGGGAGAAATTGTTTGTATTCGCCAAGTTGAGATTAAAATCTTGTTTTGATGACATTTGCTGAAAAGAATTAATGAAAAGAAAAGATTAATAAGAAAAATTGTTTGTATTTGATTACATTTGTTCCTTGTGAACGAAAATGAATGATTGTAAACAGACCATACCTTGATTATCAGTGAATAACAGAGTTCAGTGGATGTATTCTTCAAGATAAACCAAAAGACAATTAAAAAAAAACCAACCAATACCATCCATTCAAGTTACGCCGGCACCACCTATTTTTTTGTGTTATGCCTTCCGTTTCTTTTCAGTGATTCATACCCACTCAGAGCCAAGAAGGAGCGTTAAGTAGAGCAGCGCAGGTAAGTTGGAAGCCGTTTTTTTTTTATGATTCACCGAGATTACGAGCATGCGAAACGATGACCACATTTCTTGCGTTTAAATTTCATAAACGTTTGATGGCAGGCAACAACTTCAGGGATTGGAACGTTCGTTGCCTGCCTTTGTTTTCATCCGAGCAGACTGACCAGTATGTCCGTTTGG
>CBVK0103435372.1:0-12523 GCA_900067695.1 Picea abies | reverse complement strand
TCTGTATTTTTACAGTCTCTATACATTTCTTTCATTAATAGAAATCATGTATTAATGTATCTCTGTGTTTATGGTTGCATCTCTGATATATTTTTGTTATATTATTGGATATACGCGATATCTTTGTGCATTTCTTTATTATATCTTCGCTCTCATTTTGTGCCGAAAATAATCCGTATCACAAAGAGTAGAAAATTTCATTTAACCGAATGAAACTAGAGGGCCATGCATTAACCTGGTGGAAAATCCACAGAAAGTCACTTAGGTTGGATGGTGATCCACCAATAACTAAGTTGGAGGTGTTCAAATCCCTCGTCAATTCCTAGTTCTACCCTATTGGAAATGTAGAGGACCAATGGATCCATTGACATCACTTCAAGCAGAGGAAATGGTAGAGTGTGCAAGAGTACACCACTAAGTTCAAGAAAACAAAAACTATGTTGGTTATATCTCCCAAGAACCTATACATACTCCTCAAGTATATATGGGATATACACAACCATCTATGGAAAAAAGTGATTCTCTTAAAACCTATGACCATTGATCAGGGTTGTGTGCAAGCACAACACCTAGAGAACATAGGCCATAAGAAAGGATGGACAAGTGGTTCCAAATAGAAAGACTACCAAGATGCTTCTAAGGAGGGGAAGAAGAAATGGAAAGGAAAGGACAAGAATATGATGGCTACTACGCACCAGTGAAAGGATCTAAACAACCACTACAACTATTTTAATATCAATGGTTACACCAAAGATAAGTTTGTAAGCTACATCCAAAGATGAATACAAAGAATTGTAGGAAGGATGCCAAGAAGAAGAACCTACTAGCCATGGATTCAAGTAACATGTTAAAGAGAAGCTCAGATGTGGATGTGAATATTGTCTGCACTTCAATGTATAAGGAGGTGAATTTAAGTAGCCTTCGTCACAAGGAAGAGAAGGAGATGACAAAAATATTTCATATTAATATCCATGTCAAAAAGACCAAGGTAGATGCTCTATTCGATTCTGGTTCACAAGAAAACATAATAGCATTTGATTCAGTCAAAAATATTAGGTTGGATGTTTGTGATCATGCTATCCCATATCCGTTGGGATAGGTAAAAAATGATGTACAACTCAAGGTCATGAAATAGTGTAAGATCAAATTTGCTCGAAGTGTTTTTTTTTTAATGAAGTGGAGTTAGATGTAGTACCCCTTGATGTGTGTTGTGTAGTTTTTGGAATCCTCTACATTTATATGAGGGATTTGAACTTCATGAGGAGAGAAAACCAATACTTCTGAAACAAGGATGGGAAGTATTTCATCCTCAGTGCACACAAAAGAAAATTGAACATCTCTCTGGTAAGTGTTAACCAAGCTAACAAGTTGATTAGTTCTAATATAAAGTGTGTATTTCTTTTCTAAGAGATAACCACCTAGGGGAGTAATTGGTAAGAGTAAGGGAATCCATAGAGCATAGATGATTTTCGGGGCCAAATTTCGCTAATGGGCTAATTTTCCATGGTTTTTTCCAAACACCGATTCGCCATTTTCCATTTTTTCTAAAAATGATTCACCAAAATTCCATAGAATAAAATTATTTTACCTTAAAATTGAAAAAATTTAATAGAAACTATATAAAATCCTTATAAATTTGAATAGTTTTACAAAACTATCGCCAAACATTTTACATTTTGAATATTAAGGACTAGTAAGATTAGCTCAGGTTTCTACTTTTTAATATAAATTTTCATCCTTAAAAGTATCCATGCCCTAGAGGGATGTACCAAAGAGAAAAAACAAACGTTGGAGGAGTTATTACATGCATTTCGAGGAGCATTCTAGGAGAGTAAATGGTTACCACCTAAGAGGGAAGTGGATCATGAGATATAGTTGTGTCTTGAATTCCCATTACCAAATATTGGGTTGTATAGAAAGTATGTTCTTGAAGAAGATAAAGTGAATGAATAGTTGCAGTAGTTGCTGGAGCAGGGAGTGATTCGACCAATAACCTCACCTTGTGGGTCACCTATCATCATAATTACCAAGAAGGATGGGACTTGGCAAATACATATAGACTATAGATATTTGAACAATATCACACTCAATGATCGATACCCTATGCCCATGATCAATGATTTTTTAGATCAATTGTAGCATGGAAATTACTTCACCTAGTTGGATCTCAAATCAAGATACCACTCAGTATGCATTAAAGAATATGACATTTGGAAGACTGCCTTCAAGAAAATGAAAGGTCTGTATGAATGACTAGTCATGCCTTTGAGTTAATGTAATGCACTAGCTACATTTATGTGATTGATGAATGATGTATTGTGTCCCTATTTAGATTCATTTATAATAGTGTATTTGTATGACATATTTATTTATAGATCTACCTAGGAAGAGGGCATATGACATCTCATGAAGGTGTTAGAGACTTTGAAAAAGCATCAACTATTGGTGAACCTTAAGAAATGTGAGTTTGTTGACTAGTTGTTGGTGTATTTTTGGTATGTTACTGGTGGAGGGGAACTCAAGATAGATCCCAAAAAGGTGGAAGACATAATCAAATGGCTAGTTCCTACTAATGTCACTGAAGTTAGGAGGTTTTATGGGGAATCATAGTACCTACAAAATTTCATTGCATCCTTTTTAGTAGTGGTTGTGCCACTCCATGCCATAAAATATAGAGGCAAGAGTTTGTAGTGGAGAAAGAATCAACAAAAAGTTTTCAATGAGTTGAAATGGAAGATCAGTTAAGAACCAGTTCATTGATTTTCTAAATTACAAAATCCTTTGCAAGTGGACATATATGCAAGTGGATATGCTATGGGAGTAGTCTTGATGCATGGAGGTAAGATGGTATGATATAATTGTGAAATGTTTCATGGGGGAGTCCCAAACTACCCAATGTATGATAACAAACATTATTTTCTAGTTCCAGTTGTTAATAAGTGAAAACACTATCTAATGGAAAAGGAAACAATAATCCACACTGATCACCAACCATTGCAATATTTGCAGGACTGAAGTAAGCTACAAAAAACCATACATTACAAGTGGATGGGTTTTTTGCAATAGTTTCATATAATCATCAAATATAAGAAGGGAAGCACTAATAAGTTGGTATACATGGTTTCAATGCCACCCACATCCAATATTATAGCTTTGGGAACTCTTGTTCTCATGGATCCTTTTACCCATGATGCATACCAATAGGAATACACAAAATATGAGGAATTTAAAGAGGTGTTTCAATAGATACAAGGACAAATTCATGTAGAAGAGGGTGACAGTAAGGATGACCATCATCTCTAGAATGGGTTACTCTACAAGCTATATAAGCTCTGTGTCTATAAAGGTGGAATATGGCATCTTATCAGAGAGGTTCACACCTCCAAGGTTACAAGAAATTCTGGTGTTGGGAATGTTATTGGGAAAACTGTAGGTTGGGAAAATCCTAACCCAATCCACTGGGTGGTGATAATGATGGGAGAGTTTATCCACTATTACCTCAGATAAACCCTCCCCTCGCTTTAGTGAAGGAAGAATCTAACACAAGGGGGGAGTCATGGGTGACCCTGGGGGGAATTGGATGAAAAGTGAAATGATGGAAGTGATGCCCCTATAGTTCAATATACTAGGTGGAATATAGCTTGTGAAAGAGTCTTGGAAGTGGTTAATAGTTTCCAAGAAAAACAAGTATGTGCAGAAGATGATTGTACCTGCTCGAGAGACAAGAAAAGACAAGATACAAGCTAAACAATTCAACAGACAAGAAAGTTAAGCTTGCTGTCCCTAATTGCATCAGTCAACATAAATATATATCAGCAAGTAAATGATTATTAAATATGCTAACGAGATTCTAAAATTCAAGTAAATAATGCAAGAGATAATCTAGCAATTACTAGTATAAGACAAGTATGAAAGATAAGACTTTAGCACAAAGATAAGACTGTTATGAACAAGTATTGTAGAGATATATTATCAGCCTTATGGCTATGGAAAAATATTTCTACAACATAAAATTTCAACCTACAAAAAGTAAAAGTAAGACACCCAAAAGATGCTAAATGACAAGTAGATTATTATGGTAGCTTTCTAGCAAATTTTGACGGTTGAAATGCAAGTGATAACCAAAGTAAGAGAGTGATTTGTTGCAACCCTAATGGCTGTAGATTTTGTTTATTTATAGATTTAAGAAGACCAAGAAAACCTAGATTCCCTATAGGCTTTATCAATTCCAAAGTGTCAATAATAGATCCCAACTTGCACAATCTTAATATCTCACTAAATCACGTTTACCAATGCAGATGATTTATTTCTCCAATGCAAACTTCATATTAGTGCCTTTAAAAATTGAGAAAATGGAATATTGAAAGCATGAGTTAGATCAACAAAATCCCTAGGGTTGTAATCCATCTTACTCCCTAAGGTATGAAAATCAAACTAAGGTAAATCAAGGAGCGTGTACACCCTCGTACTCCTCCTAGAAACCTTGCAACAAAAGACTTGTAAACTAGCAAATGAGATGAATCTTAATGGAGGATGTATGCACTTATACTCCTCTGGTGTGTGGACCATGGTATCCAACCTGTGTGCTTCAATCCCCATGGAAACCCAAGTTGGGCTTGTTCTTCCAAATATGTCCACCAACTAGGTCTTGCAAAGACAATGAATACACTGTCCAAGGATCTCAAGTCAAATACATCATGACAAGTAAATAAAATCAATAAAATATGCATCTAAGTATGTACATCCAAACTACCTCTTCAAAATAAACAAGTTCTCAAAGAAATTATGCAATTTTCCAAGTTTAGGTATAGGAGGGTTGACAAATCAACCTATTGGGTGAATCGTACCTCAAGTTTAGGAGTGTTTCTCAGGTTGATCCATTTCTAGGTCATGTGGAAGAAGTGACATGGATGGGGGAAAGACTCTTGGGAATGGGGTTCATGAGATACAAGGGATCATAGTATCTCATTTATGAGCACCTTTGTAGATGGTGTGTTGCACCTTCGTTTTCAATGCAAGCTTTTTCCAAGCCCATTTATTTCCTTTTGTCTTTTTAAGATGTTTCCAAGTTGAAGCCAAGGTGGGGCTTCTACCTAAGAATAAAAAAAATGCCCACCTTGAATATGCCTTGGTCACATCATGCTTCCCCGAGTTGAATTCATTTGTGGGGCTTTTACCTAAGCATGAAAAACAATTCCCACACATGCTACACCTTGGTTTGCATTTTTGCATTAGTTATTTTTTACGGGTCCCATCAGTTTCTTATGAGATGCATTTCATTATCCTTGGGATCCATGGGCGATAATATAGAAGGTCAATGATTGGATTTTATCTTTTTCTAGCTACAAGCCTATGGACCTTCAACCCCTTCTTCCCATGATATGAGGGACAATCCCTTCTTGGGTTAGTACACTTGAAAATACCAAAAGGTAAGGAGATGAGGGGATTGTTAGAAAAACATGATCCTGGAGAAACAAAATAAGACAAATGTGGAAATAAAACACAAAAGATACACAATACAATAGAGACACAAATATACATGGTTCACCTAGTGTGGGCTACGTCCACAAGAGAAATTACCAGGTCCTTCCTTTTCATTATCCAACAAATGAATGGATACAACCTACAACACACTCGATGTAACTTCCTCTTCTTTCTCTCATAGTCTCCTCTCTTAGAATACAATATTCACAATGATGCATAGCCACAATACATTTCCCTCATAAAAGAGGGTTTCCTTCTAAGAAAAAAACCTTAACATAACTTCTACCGTAAAATCTGCGACATTATTATGAACGGTCAATATTTACTATGAAATTGCATTATGCATTTATAAGGAAAATTTTCCTTTGATGGCTTTGCCCCCGAATCCCCACTGAGGGCCTGCTTTCCCCTTGACTCGAGGAAAACCCCCCCTCCCACATGGAGGGATGTACAATATTCCAAGGTGTACAATCTTCATGGGGTATAAACACGACTGAAAACAAAGACCTATGAAACAAGAAGATAATCAGGCTCCACAACCAACAATCTCCCACTTGGAGACTGAGCACAACAACTCCAATGTTGTTGTACCTGTTGGACTATACTCCACCTTGGAGCTGACAAATTTCTCATCTTCACCTTCATGCTTGAAGACCAACTGAAACTGAGGAGGAACTCAATTTCTCCCTGGTTACTCCCTTTGTTAACATGTTTGCAGGATTCTGGCTAGTATGTATCTTTTCCAACTTCAAATGTCCATATTCCAAGATGAATCATATGAAATGGTACCTAACATGTATATGCTTAGTATTCGAATGGAAGGCTGAGTTATTTTCAAGATGAATGACACTGTCACTGTCATAGTACAACCTGCTATTCTCTTGCTTCTTTCCCAATTCATCCATAAACCTTTGTAACCAAATCATCTCTTTTCTAGACTCTGTAGCAACAACAAACTCTGCCTATATTTTTGAAAGTGAAACAACCTTTTGCAGTTTCAAAATCCAACTTACTGTTGTTCCACCTACAGTAAAAACATACCCTGTGGTGCTCCTCCTACTATCTTTATCACCTGCCATATTTGAATCAACATATCCCTGTAGAACAATGTCTGAACCTCCAAAACTTAATGCATGAGTAGAACTACCTTTCAAATACCTAGGAATCCAATTTATTTCCTCCCAATGTTCTTTACTTGGATTGTCCATATACCTACTCACAACTCCCACTGCATGTGCAATATTCGGTCTTGTGCAAACCATCACATACATCAAGCTGCCAACTACTTATGAATAAGGGACCCTGGACATGTATTCTATCTCCTCTTGTGTCTTGGGACACATTTCTTTGGTTAATTTGAAATGGTTGGCCAAAGGTGTACTAACTGGTTTTACATTCTTCATTCTAAACCTCTCCAACACCTTCTCTATGTACTCACCCTGAGACAATGTCAAATTGCGATTTTTCCTATCTCTTGTTATTCTCATACCAATGATTTTGTTTGCAGCACCCAAATCCTTCATCGCAAATGAATTATATAATTTCTTCTTGAGAACATTTATATCCTGTATATTCGACCCTGCAACAAGCATGCTATCTACTTACAATAGCATGATAATATAGCTTCTGTTGGTCTCCGGTTTTGATCATATCTTTTTGCCTATATTATATTCCACAGACCTCCATTTATATGCCAGTACCACCCTTTTGGCCTCGTTTTGACATAATTAACACCTCCCTACCATTCCATGGGGTTACTTAAGGTATCTTTGCATTTCAAGCTATTTTTATGCACTTTAATGCTTTAAATTGATATTGGGACTAATGTCACTTGGGTTAGGTACCACTTCTATTTTTGGAACAGGATGCCGGTACCAGGTACCCACTCGTACCCACGAAGATACCAATGGAGCCTCTCAGGATCTGTGCGTTATGGTCTGAATGGGAGACAGAGAGCTTGCATGACAGCTGGAGTCATCGCCACAGGATGCTTGAAAGCCAATGATAAAACTGGGTCGATTATTCTTCATCGTTCACACTTCGTGACACTACGTGTCACGAAGCTGTGAAGTACGTTTTAATGCGATTTCAAGAACTATTTTCAGATCGGGGGATCCGTTTGTTTTACATACCTTTGTTTTAGACTGTTACAAATAGAAGATTTTCTATATAAACCCGCGATCACTCCAGAGAATGGGTTGTTGTTATTGTTGCTGGATTATGTTATGCCGTGAACCTATGTTTTTGAATACAAACTGCTGTTACGTCAGATTATTCGACTGTCATATGATCTGAGTATTGTTCTTATGAGTTAATGAGGCGTGAAGTTACACCATGTTTGCATAAAATGATCTAGTCGGCTCTAGTTGTTACCCACAACGTTTGTGCCATTTGGTTGGGCCCGCCAAACCGGTGCAAGTCGCTGCCTTATTCTGTCAATAGATTTAGTTTTATGCTGTCATAGACTTAGTTCATTTTAATGCGTTAGAACTTGCATATGAGGTAGCTTAATGCTCATAGATTTAGTTGTTTTAGCGTATTAGCATTTGTTTACCTGAATGGTATATCTGCAGCTCATAGTGTGACATCAACTTAGTTGTTTCAGAATCGTGTTTATTTATTCCTCAACTAAATCATTCCAGCGTACTGATTTCTTTGACGTTGCTGAGTATTAAACACATGACTGATGCCTGTAGGGTTTAGAATATGCATGTGGTTGTTTGGCTTTTCATTTTCAATTCGAGCATAACTTATAATTAGCATGCACTTTGCTTTGTTAGACAGTAGTTACCTTGCGTGCTTAGAACAGTCAGATTACAGTTAGAACAAAGGGAGCTCCTGGTACAGTAGATAGGATAGTACTTTGTTTTCCTGTAGACAGAATTAGATTTATTTTTGATGCTCAGAATGGATGCATTTTCGAAAATACTCTTTGTGTCATGACTTAAACAGAAATGATGATGGTAGATGATTGGACATAGAGGTAAAATAATTTTGTGGAACCACACTTTTGAATAGAAATAGCAGCACCAGCATTTGAGCACAAGACTGTTTTTCTGTTGATGACTTAAATAGGAAATGCTCAGTTTCAAGTTAGTCATTAAGATTCAAGTTCTCAGAATAAGTGTGTGTTTTTCTTCTTAGGATAGCCTTCAGATAGAGACTAGACACTTACCTGCACATACTGTGTATCAGCTCAAAGTTTACCAACCCTGGTTTGACAATTTAGTGTTTTAGGTCATTCAAAGCTTCAATTTAGCAGCCTGACAACTTCCATTTTCTATGTTTTTAAAATAAACACAGTGATCAGAACGATATCTACTATAACCTTGTTTTTTCATAAACCTTTCAAACTTCAAATACCCCTGCCTTGGAGCTTTCTTTAGGCCATACAATCTCTTCTTCAACCTGCATACCAAATTTTCCTTCCCTTTGACCTCATACCCCTGTGGTAGCTGCATATAAATATCTTCCTCCAAATCCCCATGAAGTAAAGTTGTTTTTACATCTAACTTTTCAAGATGTAAATATTCTATTGCCACAAGACTTAAAATAGTCCTAATTGAAGTCATTTTAATAACATGAGAAAATATTTCATCAAAATCTATACCTTTCTTTTGTGCAAACCCCTTTACAACAAGTCTAGTTTAGTTCATTGCAGTGTGTTAGTGTTTGCTTACACGATAGTTTAAAGTTTCAGAATTGACTCGTTCAAAGTTGTGTTCATTTATTCCTCAACTGAATCGTTCCATCATACTGTTATCTTTTGTGTTGATGGGTATTGAATGCATAACCGATGCCTGTAGGGTTTAAGAGCATGAACGTGGTGTGTTTGACTTCTCATTTTCAATTCGAGCATAACTTAGAGTGTGAACGAACTTTGCTGTGTTAGACAGTTAGTTACCCTACTTACTTAGAACAGTTAGATTACAGTTAAGTCAAAAGGAGCTCCTGGTACTAGTAAGTAGAGTAGTACTCTATTTTCCAGTAGACAGCTTTAGATTCATTTTAATGACCAGATTGAATGCATTTTCGAAAATACTCTTTGTGTCATGACTTGAATAGAAATGATGATGGTAGATGATCGGACATAGAGGTAAAATAATATTGTGGAACCACACTTTTGAATAGAAATAGCAGTATCAGCATTTGAGCACAAGATTGTTTTCTGTTGATGACCTAAATAGGAAATGCTAAGCTTCGAGATAGTCATTCAGATTCAAGTTCTCAGAATAAGTGTGTGTTTTATTCTAAGGATATCATTCAGATAGAGACTAGAGCCTTACCTACACATACTATGTATCAGCTCAAAGTTTACCAACCCTGGTTTGACAATTTAGTGTTTCAGGTCATTTAAATCTTCAATTTAGCAGCCTGACATTTTTGGCGTCGTTGCCGGGGAGCTATTTAAAAGGTAAGAATATAAGTGTCTTGATTAGTTTTAGAATGCACTTAGTTTGGTTTGGTGTGTTAGCAGGTTGATAGTAAGAGGATCTGTGGAAACAAAAAGGGGTGAAAACCGACATATCAGTTATCACAGGTACTCTGAAACTCAATCTTAGTTTCTTTTCTTTCATTTTTTTAATATGATTTCATAAGAAATAGAGATCCTAGAGGTAGATTTAGGAAAAATATAAAACCACAAAAAGAAGAAGAAACCTCCACCCAAAGAGTGATAGAAACTGAGACTGAAATTCTGGCTGAGGAAACTGTAGAACAAATCCTAGAACCAGGAAACACCATACATCAGCAAACTCGAAATCTTGGTGATCCAGCCCTGGATGACACAGTTGATCCAGAGAAAATACACGACCTGCTCAGGAACCCTAACTCTGTAATCTCATAGATAACAACTACAGCTGTGACATCAAAGGCCATAAGATCCTCAAAAAGACCAATAGGAGATAAATCTTCTGACAAAAAGAATCCAGAAAGGTGGGATTTTACACCCTCACCAAAGAAAGATGGGATTGTTTATACAATTCTTGGCAATCCTTTTACCATGGGAGAAAGAGGGAGAGACTTACACGGGGAACTTCATATTGAAACTGAAGGTGAAGAACAAGCAGAGAATGAGCTACCACAAGAAACCACCTTTGGATTTCCTATTTTGGACTTAGTCCAGAATGTCACCATGAAAAATATCCCACTTTCAGCACTACCAACCTTCCATGGGAAAAATAGTGAGGACCCAGATGTCTTCCTTTTCAAGTTTGACATCCTGTGCAGGAGTTATAACTATCTCCAGGATGCACATAAACTAAAATTATTCCCTGCCACCCTGAAAGATTTTTCACTACGTTGGTTCATGAGTTTAGGAGAATACAGCATTAGATCTTGGGAAGATATGAAGACAAAAATTTTAAAGAAGTACCAGGACTATTGCAGAACCAAGGATTCTCGGAATGACATCTTCAAAATGCAACATCAAGATGAAGAAATCCTTGAGGATTTTCTAGAGAGATTTACCTTTACCCTTCAAAAATCCAAATATAATGATCTCCAGGATGAAGCAGTCAAGACTCTTTTCTTAAAAGGAGTCTTGGAGGAATACATTGATACCATCAATTTAATGGCTTCAGGAGACATTTATCATAAAATATTTGAAACAATTTGTGAACTCTGTAGAACTTACTCAAGAAGTAAAGGGAAATCTACAAAAAGTGTGAGAGAATCGGTCAACAAAAATACCAAAACATCCACATCTGGTGGAGTTATGAGAGTCGAATTGGGGAACCTTTTGGATAATTTTAAAACATACCTGTTAGGAAAAATTGGCTCTCAGTTAGACACTTTGAAGATTAAGAGGAAGCAAGAAGAAGAAAACCCTGTCCTAAGCATATTTTGCCCGAAATGCAGAAAAAGACATCCTTTACGAGAATTCCCTTTGGACAACATTTTTGTATGTTCAATATGTACTGAAAATCATAAAACAGAAGACTGCCCATCCTTACCTGGATTGCAGGCAATATTCAAGGGAGGGGAAGCTCCAGGGACTTCATATGCACCTAAGAAGCCTTGGCAGCCTAGAAATCCAAATGAAAATGCATACCAAGAACCATCCCCACAATCTTCTAACTACTATCCACCCTTCTCTCAACAACAACAACACCCATGGAACTAGCCAAGATGGCCTCCACAAAATGTCCCTGCTCAACCTTGGTACCAGGGATGGAGAAATCCAAACTTTGGAAATAACCAATAGCAGCATGCAGTACCAGTTCCTCAGAATCCATACATGCAGTATCCTCCAAATATGCAGCAATTACTGCCTAGTTTTACTCCACCTCCATTACAGCAGTTACTGCCTGGTTTTACTCCACCCTCCTTGCCACCCATTCCACAAAACCCTCAGCAGTCTCAGAATCCACCACGTCCTACCATCCTACCCGCTCAACCCATTCCCAATCCGAACCACAGACCACCCCTACCACTCCATAATGTTGATTTCCATAACTATCCAGCTTACCACATAAACCATGTTTCTATACAAGAAGTACAGCTGAGATCTGGAAAAGTTTTGAATAAAAGACAGCCCATAACTAAAACAGCACCAAAGGTAATCATTGAAGAACATGAAGATGAGCCTGCAGATAATTTATCAACTGAGATACCCCTGCAGGATGTTATCATTCCAAAGAAGAAAGAATCTGAATCACAGCCTAACACACAACCTCAGGTTCCCAAAAAGCCTCCTTTTCCTGAGAGGCTGCTCATTGAAAAACCAATCATACAATCTGAGTTTGACATTATGACTGAACTGAGAAATTTATGTGTTAAGATTCCATTGTTACTGTAAATTAAATATGTTCCCATCTATGCCAAAACCATTAAAGAACTTTGCATTAAGAAACCAGGACGAAAACAGAAAGATCCACCCACAATCCATCTAGTAGGACAACTGTCAAATTATATTTCTGAAACACCTAAAATTGTAAAGTATGCCAACCCAGGGAACCCAATAGTTTCAGTAACCATTAACAATGTGTCTATTGGTAATACTTTAGTGGATTTAGGTTCAGCCATTAATATAATGACC
>CBVK0103435358.1:0-11836 GCA_900067695.1 Picea abies | reverse complement strand
CCACAAAATTGTAGGGTATGTAACTAAAGTGGGATCAAAAGTGAATAATTTTGTTGTTGGATATCGCATGGGCGTGGGCTGCATGGTTTGGAGTTGCCAACAATGTGATTCATGTAGCGAAGGGCAAGAGAAGTATTGTGAGAATATCTTTTTGAGGTATAACGCCATTAATGTGGATGGGTTTCCCACCTTTGGAGGTTACTCATCCTTGATGTTTTGTGACCAAAGGTATGATACATAGTTTTTCTAATTTATGCATTGTAACCATTTTTATTTTAGATCTCGACCAAGTATAGTTTTAATCAAATCTGTGGTATTGATTTGTAGTGAATATCTGGGAGACTATGTTGTTTGATGCAGCAGCCCCATTGCTATGTGTTGGTCTAATTGTATATAACCCCATGAAATACCTCCAAATTATAGAGCCTGAAAAAAACCTTGGCATGGTGGGGCTTGGCAGTTTGGGACACATGGCTATGAAACTTGGCAAAGCTTTTGGACTGCAAGTAACGGTGAACAGTGCATCGCCTAAGAAGGAAAAGGAAGCCAAAGAGGTTTTGGGGGTAGACCACTTCATCATCAACAAATACCAAAGGCAAATGGAGGATGTAGCCAAGTCCCTAGATTACATACTTGACACAATCTTTGTTGAACATCCATTGCAACCTTTCATCAGTTTCTTGAAAGTGCAAAGGAAATTGGTTTTGGTTGGTCTGCCTGAAAATCCCATTTATTTTCATCCTACTGTCGTCATAGCTGGCAAGTCCTTCTTCCATCCTTTTTGGCTTCTTTCTGGATGCATGACATATGATGTGATTCATTTAAGCTTACTATGTGTAAACAAATGCATTATTTTTCTATGTGATTAAGCGATTGAGTTTTTTTCGGGCGTTTACAGGTCGGCGATTTGTAGGGGGCAGTTCGATTGGAGGAGTGAAGAAACTCAAGATATGTTGGAATTTTGTGCAGAGCATAACATCTCTTACATGATTAAAAACATTCTAATCAAGTACGTGAACACAATAATGGAACAATTCGTGAAGGGAGATATCAAGTATCGTTTTGTAATCAACATTGTTGAAATCTATTCAAGTCCAATGATATTTTGTAAGTCTCATTGAGATAGACTCGAAATCTATTGGGCTTTTCCTTGGCAGGTTCGAATCCTGATGTTTATGGTTTTAGTTACGTCTAACCAAATCATTTTCATTGTCAATATTTAGTGTTCCAATATTGTCAATATATTGGGCATGGTCTGTGTTGATGGATGAGCAAGGTGTCGTTAAATTTCTACCTTGGTAGTATATTCTTAGAGTGAATTTGCAAGGTTTAGTCAAAATGAGTTTGAACAACTCAAAGTAAATGTCACTTGTTTGAATCTAGAATTAAAAGAGGTGGTTAGAGTATGTTCAATGCTATTTACCATTCTACCTAGATTGTGTTTGTTCCATTTCCATTGTTCCCTGATACTTATTATTATTTGATGTGATTTGTAAGGTCAGAGTTATGGCAGGTTCGGGTGAAGGGATGGTTTTGGAGGGTATAATGATCGAAGTTTGAGTTGTCGGAGCAATGGATATCTTCTCTTCTACCTTGTATTGTATTTGTTTTGTCTGTTGCATTTTGAAATTGACGATCACCGATGTTATGGAGTGTTCAATAGGATTGAAAGGTTTGTTGAACTGGGATGTAGGGTGGCATCAAGTGAAACAAATGGATTAACAGCAACCCAGTTTACAACATGGCAGGCCCGTTGATCCGAATTTGGATCCATAGAATTGCAATTCCATTGATACAAGGTTATGACTATTGAGGATAATATATTTTATGCCGTCAAACATTGTTGGAAGAGGTTATGGAGTTGTGAATAGTCCCTTGCTTGCAACATCGAAAAGCCCGGCCTCATGGCATGGAAATCCTGCATATTCAATTGTCCAACCTACCTGAGTTAATGTTTCTTCCTAGGAGGCCCCTGTCAGGATGCCAAAATGATTCCCTGCTAAACGAAAATCGATGTCACAACTGCAAAAGGTTATCTATGCTTTTGTTGGGTGAATCACCATCGTTTTATCCAAAGGAACGTTTTTGTTGGGGAAAACGAAACTCTACTTGTAGATGTTGCGTCTTACTCTGGAAGTGCAACGTTTCACCCCAGAAATGGAAACGTTTTGTCAGGGGAATCAAATCTCTGTTGTTGGAATTTGAATGGCATGGTAGACTGATTCCCATAAACTATTCCGTTGCTGCAAAATTTTGTCTTCATAATGATGGCCTGATGGGAAAAGGGTAGTGGAAGCAATCATCTTTCTCTCTTGCAATAATAATTTTACTCCCATGCAAATTGATTTCTGGAGCATAATCCATTTCCTCTGTTGCAATAAATGTCTTCTTTGTTTTCCAAACATTTTCTCTATTTTTGGTGGCAGCAATGAGCATTTTTCCAGGGGGATTGAATCCTTTGTTTGGTGGGAAATTTTTAGGAATAAAATTTGTTAGATTTCATAGTTACTTCGAAAATTGTTTACACCCTGCTTGGGG
Source organism: Picea abies (assembly GCA_900067695.1). NCBI lineage: Eukaryota > Viridiplantae > Streptophyta > Pinopsida > Pinales > Pinaceae > Picea > Picea abies. The sequence goes on along the minus strand of CBVK0103435358.1, from coordinate 9,298 downwards.
GTGCTTCATGTGATGTGAGGTGCATGGCATGTTGATTACCTTTGGTTGTACCATGATGGAGATATGCATCCGATATAGCTTGCTCATGGATTTCCACGCCTTGACTTGATGCTTATGTAGCACACTTCCTTGGAGTGTTGGAGACCTAAATGGCATGATGGCATTCTTCATGATGCACATATGTAGAGGTTGGTTGTTTGCTTAGGAAGACAACTCACCTTGGAGGAGGGGTGTTGGACATTTTGGAGGAGGGTGTTGAGCCCTACATGGCATGGGGATACTTGATTGCTTGCATGGAAGCTTGTACTTGACATGAGATCACCTGGGTTGAGGGATGATCATGTAGGTGTGGTGGGCCTGGAGGTACACATGGCTTAGGAGGGAGCGTTGGAGCATTGGAGGCCTGTCACTGCGAGTATAGATTATATTGTGTGTTTGTGAGTTGTTTAAGTTTTCAGTTATGTATTTTTTGGTGTATTATTACTTTTACTAGAAAGACTTTATGTATTTAAATTTCTTAGTAAGATTCTGGGGATTATGTTTCCAGAATATTTTATCTCCAATTCTTGCATATTTTATGTTTCATTTTTTTTCCTATGAATATTTATTAAATTCAAAATTGAAAAATAAAAATGAAAATGATATACCTATATCAAATACATTGCTAAAACAACAATAAAAACAATTAAATATATTGAATATGGAGATTTTATTAAATATAACAAAGATTGAAAAACCACCTAGTGATAATGATGTCCGTTAGGGTTTTAATAAAGCTGGAGAAAATATTTATAATAGTTTTTCTTGCAAGTTGCAATTAACAGTTCAGTCACATCATACACTTAGGCAAAGATAAGGGAGTAAAATTAAATATAGCAAAGATTGAAAAACCAGCCATGTCCGTTAGGGTTTTGATATAGCCAGAAAAAAGATTTATAATAGTTTTCTTGCAAGTTGCAATTAACTCACATCGTACAGGTAGGCAAAGATAAGTAGAATCAATTAAAACAAGAGTCAAGATACATGAGCAGAAGAGGATAAAGTTAAACGTTTTTCACCTTTACTTAAAATTAATTGGGATTTAAATCTGGCAAAAATGACAGGACACTTCAAAATGATGTTACTTGAAAAAGTTTCATATATCATATAAATATATTATATAATCTTTTAAAATTTGATTTAGTTTTTCTAAAATTACACAATTTAAAATGATTTTGTATAAAATAAATTACATATTGTATACCTATATATAGATATATATAAAGTGATATATAAATATATTGTATATTTTTTTTAAAGTTGATTTAGTTTTTTCAAAATTATAAATATATTGTATATTTTTTTTAAAGTTGATTTAGTTTTTTCAAAATTATATAATTTAAAAAAATGATTTTGTATAAGAAAAGTATATCCTATAAACAATTATATAATCAAACACAAAATTGATGGATTCCAAAGAAATTGCATATAGGAATGAATAAATAGATTGCATAATCTTGTAACCATGATCAATTCCTTAATTCCCTAACAAATAGATGTTATTGCTTTTCATAATAGAACTAAAACTTTACCAATTACTGAAAGGCACTTGAATATAGAGTTGAATGCTATGAAATTATAGGATTTGAGGAAGATGAGCACGTATATAAAGTGATGCAAGATGCACCAAGATTAAACTATTTGGACCTAATTTTTTTGGGTGGGTGTATTATTACAATTCCAATATCTTACATGCAAGCTCTGCTATGTATAACTACAACTCCTAAGTGTTGTGTATGACTACAACTCCACCCACAATCTAGTAAGTTGAATTTAAATGTATCTTGTACAACATGATTTTAATATTCTTTTTATTATTTTAGATATTAAATTGTCATCATTTTATATTATTATGGAACTTTGATTCATTGGTTAAACTGAATCGTTTTCCATGCAAATTTTGATTTTGATTTTTAATGCCCTTTATAACTATACTTTTAAATACATTAATTTATTAAAGAAAACCAACTATTTATTGCATTCTTTTAAAGGTTTGATAAAGCAAAATTGATCTTAATAACTATCATCATCATTACAAAATTAAAGTTATACAAGAGATGAGTCTTAAATTAATAATTTATCATTTAAATATACATATAGATGTTATGTGAATTATATATATAAATCTCATGTTAAATGTGAAGCACACTATGTGGTAATTCTCTTGTTGAGTTTGAATCTTTGTTGTTCCTAGTGACATAGTCAAACTTAATGAAGAGTGTGCCATGTTGATTTGGTCATATTTACCAATAATTTCTTTCTAAATTATTCATAATAGAAAATCCTTTTAATAAATGGGGTAAACCATTAGTCTTTATTAGTATAGCTCATGAAATATTGATCTAGTAATTATATTAAATATTTTTAAGAATTTCAAAATACAGTATAAATGTCATTTAAAAGAAAATTTGTTTTTTCATATATAATTTTATTAATCTTTATAGAATTTTCCCTCCCACAAATGTTAATAAAAAATTTCAAATTCAATAGTGATATTAATATTAATAACAAATGTTAATAAAAAATTTCAAATTCAATAGTGATATTAATATTAATAACGAATTTCAACCTCATTCAAGTATCTATGAACCGTGATTTTCAATTTCAATAATATATCCATGGACCATGAATTTCAAGGGGGAAATTAGATAACATCATAATACTTAGGAAATAATGTTTATTAGAGATCTTTAATCATGGGAATGATGATTAATTTGTTAATTCGATGCATTAACACATTTTACAAATAATCTATTTCATTGGTTTTGGTGTATGTTGTTCCCTTGGTTTTTACAAATAATATATTTCATTGGTTTTGGCAGCTTGGATTTTATCTGCTTCTCTTGAAGCCTTTGATGTCTCTCTCGCTCTACGTGGAAAAGGGACACATTATTAGATATGATATATTGTTAGCAGTGGGTAATGAAGCAACACACCTCCGTTGCATTGTCATACACCACAACTACATAAGGATTGCACATTGCCTCAATATTTTCCTATGAATGCGATACAAAAATGAAAGATACTTCCTATGTCTAATACTACCTATGTTAAAATATGCATCATTGATCACTACTCTACCCCTAAGATTCTCTTATGCCATAGTGAAGGTCACAAAGTTGTAGCTTCTTCTATAGCTTGAACATAATTATATACATGCAATGTTTAATTAGATGATAAAATTGCAAATATCAATGTTATTGGTATCAATTGCCTATATTTTTAAGCACTAGTCTAGTGTTTTCCAATGTAATTAGAGGATAAGGCGAGTAATGTGTAGGTCTTTCCTATTTTGAGAAGATATATGCAATTTATCTTATGAAAGATTACTGTAAAATTAGTGCTAACTAATGTCAATCACATGGTTTTGTATTTACTAATAATTAGCGATGATAATAAAAGTTACCTTCTATTTTATTTCATTTGCAAATCAAATTATGATTCAATATATGGGTACCAAATAGCCTTAGATGATATCTAGAATTAAAACATTTACACTAAACATGATGATGATAAAACATATGTTAGTTAGCTTTTTTTCGACGTTCCCTTCCCCCGCTTCAAGATATGCTATTATATATAGTGTCAATTGTACTGCAACACATATTTTAAAGTGCATTGTTAGTTGCATGCTCAAATATTTAAATTACATTGTTCATGGTGAAACATCTATTCATAGAATAGAATAGATGGAGGCATGTAATAAAATGCAATGACATATTTTTATGAGTGTATTACATTTTATGTACAGTGGCACACTGGTGGGTAAACGCACCGCCTTTGCAAGCCTTTTTTGCCTTGTTGATAGTGCATTGACATGGATTTGAAGCACAAGACATGTTGTGACTATTCATTTTATAGAGCATTAATCACATAAAATAAACTAGAATACACCTATTAAATTCTATCTATGAGTTGCAGCTTATTGTATGCATCGGTGGGTCTAATAGATATGAAAACGCTATTGCCATGGATTCGATGCACCACTAAGTAGTGCTCTATGTCATCAAATAACACATCATGGGATACAATAAATGCAAATCACTAATATCATATTCCTTGGTGTGTTGCATTTTCTTGCATGCACCATTTTAGTGCATTAATTTAAATAACATGTTGCGCCTATGATATATATACAAGCATTAATGGGGAATGCGTACTGCGTACTTTAAGCACACCATGAAAACTTTTATTTAATGGAAAAAAATAAAACAATTTATTTTTAATGAAAAAAGTATTATAATTTATTAAAAGTGGAAAAATACATCAAAATGTAAATAAAGTTTACTTAGAGTCATCTTCATCGTGGAGGCATGTTCATAAAAATAAATAATTTTGTAGTTTTTTTAAAGTTAAAATTGATTTTTTTTAACATAGTGTGGTTGAATATTTCTAACCAAATATAATAATTCATTAATAAGGGACAATGAGCTAGGGGTACAAGGCAAAGGTGCATGATTGCTTACAGGGAGGGGGAAAGCAATGATTGATGGTAAAAATGAAAAATGAATCAATTTATTTTTAATAAGGGACAATGAGCTAAGGGTACAAGGAAACAATGCATGATTGCTTGCAGGGAGGGGTGGAAGTAATGATCGATGATAAAAATGAAAAAATAGTTTATTTATTTATTATCTAACTATATCATTGTGCATCGATGATCTCAATGCACCAATGCATTTATAATGTAGGTGTATTAGTGAATTCATACAAATCAGGCATGCCATAGATGAAAACTTTAAAATGTGGTTATCATAGAAATTTAAAATGTAGTGCTCATGAGTCATTGTTGCACAGTGAAATGTTCAAACTAAAGCGCATTGACATCATTTCTAAAATAAGAATTGATACATTTATAAAATAGACATGGAAGCTAATGTTTTTAAAATGTAAACATTGATGTAGGTATCTGTTTTTCCACAATAATGCATCTTTAAATGATTGTGCACTAGTGTGTCCCACCCTTTAAGATGCATCGAAATTTTTTCCTTCACTAGAACCTCCACTTTCCCACCTTCCCTAAAAGTATAACAATAACAAGTGTTTTTATTAAAACCTATCCTCACCCACCTCCTCTAAACAACATTTTCTAAAAGCATAACTATGAAAAGTGTCTCTTTTAAACATTGTTTTCCTTGTAGTGTCCATTTAGTTTAAAGTAACGATAAAATGTAGTTAGTCAATCATCCATATACCCTACCTAATCCTCATCACACAATCCTATTATATTTGATGCATCACTTGAACTTCCACCCAGTGTAATTCACAAGTTTTAAGTACCCTTCCAACATCTTAAAACTGTGTTTATTGCTTGCCAATGTAGTAATCCATGATCTAGAGAGAATTGGCTCTGTCGACTTATAGAAAAACCAATGTTTGATATTGTACAAACCATATGATACATGATACTAGAAATTCTCTCTCTCTCTCTCTCTCTCTCTCTCTCTATATATATATATATATATATATATATAATGTTTGATATAATTATTAAATCTCATTCATGGAATTTTTTTTCCTCGTTTCAAAATATGGTGTTCTTAGAATCACACATTTTTCAAGGTTAAAATTACAACATTTTATAATCATGTCCTTAAAAACAATTAATGTTGTTAAAAAACGTTAAAATCAACTTCCAAATCAAAAAGTGGTACGACTAGTAGCACCTTGTTTTTTTGGGGGGGTGTTAAATTACAACTTGTTTGAAAGAAAGGCCTTAACCACTAATACCATTACAACAAAAAATCTTAAAATAAACCCCTAAATCAAAAAGTGGTGCTCCTAGAATCACCATTTTTTGAGGGTTAAAATTACAATTTGTTTCAAAGCATGGCCTTAACAACCAGTACCATTGCTACAAGCCCAAAGGGTTTAAATCCAATGGTGGAAAGAAAACAATTTTTCATCGTTAGATAAGGTTCAATTCTTGTGAGGGCCTTTCCTAGAGCCATGGGGTCACCTTGAGGTAGTGGTTGAACATGTGGTTGCACCCAAAAATACTATATTAAATGGTATCATAACCCATACACACATAAGTGGATCAAAGACCACCTCCATGTCCTTCAAATTTTAAGTCAATTCTCACTAGCTCAACTAGTTAAGGTGTGGGTTTCATTTTCTAGGTGACCCAAGTTCAATACCCTTACAATGTGTTTAGTTGGGAGGAGACACCCATAATACCAACCATCTTAAGATTTGGTGCGACCCAGGCCAGGTGTGATCCCTGGGTGATTTTGATGGCTTGGATGCCCCTAGGTTGTGTTTTCTTAGCCAACTATTGAAATGCTACCCCTGCAAGTGATGAACATTTCTAACAAACAAAAAAAATGGTGCTACAAGTAACAACCTTTTTTCGAGATTAAAAATTACAACTTGTTTGAAACCATGGCCTTTACAACCAATAATGTTCTAACCAATCTTAAAATCAAACCGTGAATCAAAAAGTGGTGCTACCAATAGCACCCTATCTACCAACATAGGAAACATAAACCAAAATATGGAAGAATGGCCATGCAATTTTATTTTTTTACTAACAATGTGGTACACAATATCACCCCTCTCCTTTTTATTTTTGTTATCATAGCTTATGACTTATCGAAATAAATCTAGTAGCAATGATATTTAAATTTATTAACTATAGTCGAAATTCAAATATTAAACTTGAGATTTAGAAACGAAATTCAACATAAAGTGGAATATAACAATCATTAGAGTGAACAAAAGAACTTGGTCAAACTAATAATAAAATTCTCATTACTTGAAACATTATCATTTATCTAACATTATGATGATGATGATTAATGTCCATTGAGACCAAAATTAGTCCATCATACCTTTATAAAGGTAACAAGTTACTTAGATTCCTTTAGAGTTTTATTTTCATGTTGGAAAGATTTAAGAGAAGAATTCCAAGATCACCATAGTTTTGATGACTTATGAGGTTAGGAAGGTTGGTATTGTGACATATATTTTGAAATTGTGATCTAATTTGAGTATACACAGTACTCTAGGAGAAATTTACTTTCACCTTCAACCCTCTTAGTTTCACAAAGATGGAAAATTATTTCATCCCACGGTGTTTTGGGAACTGTCCAACTCCCAGTTTCACTATTCATCTTGTGGGAGTTGGCTAGAAATTTAGCAATGTTGATTTTATGAATCTTTGCACTATTCAAAACCAAGAGATACTTTTGGTATTCTAGGTTAGGGTTGACCACCTCCTTGTAGTATATTAATTCCCTTTTAACCTCTAATTATTTATCGTAGCACATATTCTCCTTAAATTTAGATGTAATACTATTTTAAATAATATTGATATTATACATAATGACATCTTCCTATATCCCCCGATGATTTAGCCAATACTTGGCATCTTTATGCCACCCTCACATGAGTCACTGGTGGTTTTGGGTAGAGTGTGAATAAATTTTGGGGAGCCTCATGTCATCCATGTTGTTTATATTGTTCTTGTACATTAAATACCTAATCATGGCCATGCTCTCAATGGAGAAAGGATCTCTTCTATAAGGAGGATAAGATAGGGTGTATTTCCATTAATTTTGATATTATAAGTGATAAAATTATTTAAGATCTGCTCTATCTTTCTCTAGGAGTCTCTAGAGATACTTGATCCTGAAAATTCACATCCATTTAAGATAATAGGAGTGATGAGAGTATCAAATATGAGTTTTTTATTATCCCACAACCAAAGGCTTGCTAGCTTACACTTGTTTTCAAGTCCATAATGAGCTTTCCACCCTCCATTTATCATTTTATCAATGCTATAGTTCCATTTGAGATTTTGATGAATGTCAATTCCAAGATATTTGTATGAAGGCACTTCCTCCAAGATATTGTTTCCATATATGAAAGTATCGTAAGTGATCATTTGGGATTTAATTATCATAACTTTTGTTTTTTCAATGTTCACATTCATCCCCATACTAGAGAAGAAGTCCTTGAGGAATATTAGTTTCTTACCAAGGTCACATGGCTTTCTTGCCATAAGAACAATATCATAGGCATAAATAATAAGGATGATGATTATGCCAGTGAGATTCAGGCCAGTACAACCAACATATTCTAAACAATATACTAACTTATCAATGTATATGCCAAAAGAGGGTAGGAGACAAGGGACGACCTTGGTTTACTCCTATATTACAGTTAATTTCTTCTAACCATTTCTCAATGTTCCTAAACTTGGAAATAACATTCTCATATAACCTTATAGCAACATCTCTCAACTTCGAAAGAAATTTGAGATGTTATAATCTATTCCAAAGGTTAATCTTGGGCACTATGTCAAACGATTTTATAAAAACAATGAAACAAAAAAGGAGATTTGTTTTATTATTGTAACACTCCTCTGCAATGATCCTAAGTGTAACAAGATAGTCCACAAATGAGTGATATCCTCTAAATCCCACTTGGCCTTTAGATTTTTTTATGTGGCATTCCAACCATATGTTGATCTTATTTTCCAAAATAATTCCATACAACTTGGATAATATGGGGCTAATCATAATGATCCTATAATTAGGGGGATTTATTTTATCCCCACTTTTAAAGATAGGAACAATGAGGCTTTGAGTCTAGGGTTTACAAAATCCTACTTGGCTACTGAATTAAAGTGCTTGCATATGTGAGGGATGAGGATAGGCCCTCAAATTTTTAAGATTTCATCTCAATATCCTTCAATGTCCTTAGCTTTCCCTTCGCAAGTTGATTAACCCCAAACTTTATGTCTTCTATAAACAACACTTCATCCTCTATAGAAAATTTTGAGGTGGTAGTTCTAGTCCTTCAGGGGAATAATATTATCTTATTTAGTTTTATGAGTCATAAGTTTCCTAAAATTCTCTTAGGATCTATCTTAGATATGTGGAAAAGATTATCTTTCTTTATATTCATATAATTCTTTTTTCCTTTTTAATTAGGGCCTTGTATCTATTTATCTTATCATATTTTAAGGACTCATTAGAGTCATCCCTAATGGATTTTCTAGAAATTTTACACTCAATATGATACCAAGGGTTGTATGTTATATTATTCATTTTAGATAACACCTCGATAGAGAATTTGTTAATGGAAATTGTAACATCCCATTCTATTGAGCACACTTTTATTGACTTTTTATTTGAGGACACTTGTGTGCAAGTGATCCGGTTATGGTACATTATGATTTAATTTCAATTATGGGTTATATATGATGATGATGATGTATTGTGACTTATTGATTTTTAGATCTATATGTATT
>CBVK0103435335.1:0-30299 GCA_900067695.1 Picea abies | reverse complement strand
TCTTCCGATCTCACCACATCTTAAAAAGCTCTCCTCCTCATGGCTTCTACGTAATTTTAACGTCTTGTCGTTCTTAGAATCCTGACTCGTGGAGTTGCATCCCTTGCATGTAGCGTATGTGCGCCACGCTCCAGCCATGCGTTAAACCCAAGCCGTTGGATACAACGTGCTTAAGATAAGCCGGAAGACCTGATCAGATTGATAAGCTCGTCTTCCCTTTTGCCGCGAATGCTTCCCTCTTTCTCCTGTGACAGTCCTTCGTAACTATGAATCCCAGGGACTATAGAGATGATGAATGGGTGTGGTTGATGGAGAAAATCGGTCCCAAGTATTGGGACTCCCCGCCGCCAAAGGCGCCGAGACAGGAAGCTGCTAGGAGGGTTGTGGAGGTACCAAACCCTGTCGTTGGGAAAGGTCAGGGTTTACCGTGCAAACGGCCTAGTCCTCCTTCAAACGGTGAAGACCAGAGGCTTCGCAGGTCTGTTAGATTGAAATTGAAAGATAAGCCAATTAAGTCTCCCTTTCTTTGTAGGAATGCCGAGCAACCAAAGAACGCCAAGCAACCAAGGAAGGCCAAGACGGTTGCTGACAGAGAACAGCTCTTCATGTCTAAATTTTCCAAGGATGTAGCTGGGCACATTATGGCCGTGGAGGAAAGAGCTCGGGCGCGGGATAGGGCTCGGGCTGCCGAAGACGAAGAATATATCTTCAGCGCCCAACTGCAAGATCCGAGGGATAGTAAAATGAGGCAATCTCTCTTCACTCGGACTTCTGCCCTTTACTTTACCATAAAGGAAATCATGGCCATTTTCATCGAGGATGACAAGGAGGAGGGGGCTACTCAGGGAGACCTGAGGAACATTCTGGGAGAACTTCGGCGAGATATATATGTGATTAAGGCGGACATTCGCAAGATCTGGACCAGCTTGGACACGCTGCAGCGGGGAGGTAACTCTGCAGAGCCGATCGAAGTTAGCGAGTAGGCCTCCTTGGCTATTTCTTTGTTTTATGACTCTTACTTGTTGGGGCTTTTATCCTGAACCGACCCTGTAGGGTTTTGTCCGTTCATTATATACCAACCCACAGATCCTGACATTTTTGCGAGCTCTGGAAATTCTGATGTAATATGACAGGCCCTGAGCCTGTATCGCTGAGTGGATCTTGTTCACAGATAATATATATGTGTATGGCTTGTTTTATCTGCTAACAACAGTTCATGTTCACACTTTTGACATGGAGTGCTAGAACTAGAAGGACTGACTTCAAAGTTAACAGTATAAAACTAAAACTGCCCTAACACAACAACGAAAACCTGCTTACCTACTTTAATCTGTTAAAGCAGACCAACTAAGTAACATGATACTGCCAATGTAACCAGGTAATCAGTTTTTATTACTGCTAAGAAACATGATATTGCCAATGTAACCAGGGAATCAGTTTTTATTGCTGCTAAGAAACATGATATTGCCAATGTAACCAGGTAAGCAGATTTCAAGAACAACTGAACATGGAAAATGATACATAGATTTTTCATGCAACACAATAGTTTTCATTTTACCAAATAAAGATAATATACACCGAAAATGCTCAAGGTTTACATGAAAATCAAGCACTATCAATTTTATTATTACTGTGTTAAACTTTCACACATCCATTTTCGGTAATTCTTTGCTTCTAATTCCTCTCTCCTTCCTAATTACAACTCTGCCCTATGCATACCGAAGGATTCTTGGATCACATTTATAGTACACAAATTTTTTTTTTCTTATGTCAGAGCATCCGAGCATCCATGAGGAGTCAAATGATAATGGTCGTGCAAAACTGTCGTGCAAAACTGAAGTCCAAATTCATAAGGACAGAGAGGAGTCTCTCGTCATAAATCCTACAAGGTGTCATAGATCATACACGGTCTACACAATTTCAATTTTTATTTTATTTCATGTGAGAGCTGCCATGAGGAGTCATAAGGATGGAGAGGAGTCTCTCTTCATATATACTACAAGGTTTCACAGATCAGACAGGGACTCCATAATGTGTATGCAACACTCTATTGTGTTTGTGAATCAAGGTTTTATAGATCATATGGGGTCTCCGTAGTGTTTTGGAAACACCTTATTGTGAAGATTTTTATGGATTTAATAAAAGAATTTATGTCAACACCTAAAATTATATATTGATTATTTCTTCCTTTGCTGAAAGGAAGCAGAGACATACAATAAAATTATATATTGATTTTGATTATTTCTTCCTATGCTGAAAGGAAGAATAAAATTATATATTGATTATTTCTTCCTATGCTGAAAGGAAGCAGAGACATACAACACAATTACAATAGTAAACAACTCTAGAGATATATAACCATTAAACAATGATTTTATATACAACCATTAAACAATGATTTTATTGGGAAAAATTCTTATAAACAATGATTGATATATAACCATTAAACAATGATTGATATATAACCATTAAACAATGATTTCATATACAACCATTAAACAATGATTTCATATACAACCATTAAACAATGATTTTATTGGGAAAAATTCTTATAAACAATGATTGATTTTATTGAAAAAAATTCTTATAAACAATGATTTTATTGAGAAAAATTCTTATAGATATACAAAAAATTTAATCCGTAAAAATTCTTAGTGTGAAAAAATCTACACTCTAAAGCATATTTATTGTATTATTAAGCAACTAAATGGTTACATTGCATTGTGGGTTTTTTGTATTTTCAACAAAAGTGTTAAATGGTTACAATACATTGGGGGATTTTTGTGTTTTCAACAAAAGTGTTCAATGAATGATTCAATGAATGATAGCATGGATTTTTGTGTTTTCAACAAAAGTGTTCAATGAATGATAGCATAAGGTTTTAGAGAAATCAATTTTGAGGGTAGTTAGAACTCACACTCTTTTTTCCTCCAACCCTAACACTAAATAAATATACATAAGAAAACCATAAACCATTTATTGTTTTCCAATTCCACATGTTAAAAACCACCAACTAGTAATTGGTCAAATGTTGTTACTTAGCATTCATTGCATGCTAGTGAACTGCATTCGTGCCCTACCACTAGTCAACATTTATTCCTTATTGTAGTTCAACAATCATTACTTTCTCCACTACATGATTGCAAGTGTATGACACACCTGTCTCAACATTCTCCCACTTGTCATATACCTTCAAGAGTATATGGGATAATGCATCAAACTGTGTGCTAATTGCTAGGGGCCATAAGGCTCATAGATTCACAATACCACTTGAATTTACCTATGCTTAATAGTTTTGATAATGCTTCTACAACATTATGCAAAGTGTTAACTTTCTCTAGTATCGCCTTTCCATATTCTACCATGTTCTTAACGAAATGGTGTTGGATATCTATATGCTTTGTCTTTGCATGAAAGATTGAGTTCTTAGCCAAAAAAATGGCATTGTTACTATCACATTGAACTATAATAGCTCTCTGAATTAGCCTTACTTATGAACACAGTTTCATAAGCCAAATGGCCTCTTTACAGGCATGAGTAGCTGCCATATAGTCTGGCTCTATAATGAACAAAGAGACCATAGCTTGTCTCTTTTGCATCCAAATTATTACTCCACCAAACAATCAAAACATGTATTCACTTATAGATCTCTTTCTATCTACATTCCCTATCCAATCAAAATCCACATAACCCTACATATCCACTGAGTTTGGGTTCCTTGAAACATCATTATGATAGAAAATGAAATATTCAAAAGTACCTTGCAAATACCTAAAGACCCTCTTCATAGAATAAGCCATGAATAAACTCAATATCCCATTGCTTGGGAAATTTCAGGTTTAGTACAAAACATAACATATATCAAACTACCAGCTACACTATTATATGGATTAGAAGCCATATCCTCCATCTTTGTGGGTGTTATAGAAAACCGCTCAATGAAAAGCTTAGTTTCCATAGAAATTGGAACACTCCATGGTCTGCAATTTGGCATGTGAAAATGTTGTAGCACATAGTTTACATACTTACTCTAGCTCAACCAAATCTTTTTATTTACTCTATCACTCCTCATCTCCGTACCTAAGATATATTTTGCATCCCCCGAGTCCTTCGTATCAAATTATGCTAAAAAATGAGACCTCAAATCACAAATCACATCCTTACTGTTACCAAATAATAACATATCATCTACATATAGAGTGATAACAAGGAAATGTCTACCATCATGTTTATAAAACACAGAAATATCCGATGAAATCCAAATCCCAACATAAAATAATCAAACTTTTGGTACCACATTTTGGGAGATTGTTTGAGACCATATAAAGATTTTTTTAATTTGCAAACTAATTACTCTTTACCTTTTTCAAATTGGTGCTTCAACTCTGTTATATAGATCTCCTCCTTCAAGTCACCATTTTCACATCCATATGTTGTATCTCTAAATAAAAAGTTGTTGCTATATATAATAGGTGTCTAATAGATGTTAACTTGGCAATTGAGGAAAATATCTCACCAAAGTCTATCCCCTTAACACGGGGATATCATTTTGCAACCAACCTTTCCTTGTGCTTTTCAACATCACCATCTAAGCAAATATTCTTTTTGAACACCCATTTACATCCAATGGGTTTCTTTCCATCATAAAATGGTACCAAGTCCCATGTATCATTCTTTCTAAGTGCATCCATTTCCTCATCCATGACCAATATCCAAGACTCCTTATCTTCCATCTCCATTTCCTCTTTCATAGTTCTAGGCTCATAAGTGTTAGCGAATAAAAAAAATATACATATGAAATCAAATGGACTATAATTATACCTATCCGTTTGCCTTATTTGTCGAGTGGACCTCCTTAAAGTTTGAGGTTGATTTTCTTTCACCTCTATGAAACTCTATGAACTCTCCTCCTCATCAGGTCCATCATGAATTTCTTGTTTATTTTCTCGATCATGGGTGGTAGATGAGCCATTGTCTTCTTCTCAATCTCTTCTAACACCACTGTGGGATAAGGCTTAACTTCTCTAAAAATAAAATTCCTACTGTACAAAAAATTTCCAACCATAGGATCCAAAGCTTATACCCTTTTACACCAATTCCATAACCGATGAAGATACATTTCACAACCTTGTTATCCAACTTCGACTGCTTCTTCTTAGGCACATGAACATATGTGTCACAACCAAAAACATAAAGACACTGAAGTGAGGGCTTCTTGCCCGTCTAAAACTCCATATGGGTCTTGTCCACAAGAGATTATGGGATACTTATTAATCAAGTAACATGCAACAACAACCGTTTCTACCCATAACTTCTTCTCTAATCCTATTTCACTAAGTATATACCTAGCTCTCTCCATCAACATTTTGTTCATCTATTTTACAACTCCATTCTACTAGGGGTATATGGATTTGTTTTATGTATTTCAATTCCATTCTCCTTACAAAACTTATCAAACTATGTAGAACAAACCTCATTATTATTATCAATGCTCAACACCTTAATCTTCCTACCAGCCTAATTTTCTAAGAGAGATTTAAACTCCTTAAATTGACTAAAAACCTCAGATTTATGTCTAATAAAATATACCCATGTCCTTCTAGAATAAACATTAATGAATGACACATAATAGAAAACCTTAGAAATTGAAGGAACTTAAACTTGAACAAATACATCAGAATGAATCAAGTCCAACAACTTAGAAGATTTGTGAGAACAAGAATAAAATTAAACATGGTTATGTTTTCCATATATGCAATGCTCGAAAAAATAAAACTCAAGAGAACAATCATTTAATCCATCGACAAGATTTTGTTTTCAAGGCCATAGTCCCTTCTCACCTATATGGCCCAATCTTTAGTTCCATAGAAATGAATTCTTCTAATGTATCTTTATTTCTAAAGAAATATCTTGTTTAAGAGGTTCTGATTATGAAAGTGTAGATCTTATAGATCTCTCCATTGCAGAAATTAGAGAAATATTACACTAAAAAATGTTGCATAAATTTGGAACAAAGTACCCACACGAAAACCCTTGGCGAGCACCATAACTCATTAAACCATCTTACATCCTTTCTTAGAGAAAACAACTTGCAAACTCAGAATGTGCAAAACTCAACTGCCCCCCTTCACTATGCCATTAGAGAATCTGATCAAGACTCTACCATGACCAACTATGTTGAGAAGAGAGTCATCATTGAGATATACCATCTTTCCATCATATTTATCACACACTAAAAACCAGTTTTGAACGCAATTCATATGGAAGGAAGCTCTAGAGTCTATCAACCATGCATTATGGACTACATGGGTTGCAAAATCCACGATAAAAGAATCTCCTCTAAATTTTTGAGAAGATCTTTCAGACTCGTAAATAAAATCATTATTTTCCTTCTTATTCTTGTTTTTCTCTTCCTTACATTCCCTTTCGAAAAGCCCGACCTTATTGTAGTTCCAACAATTTACCTTGGAATTTCTAGGAGACTTCTATCTCCCAAAAGAATTGGATTTGCCTTTTTTTTTCTTTTCTCTTATTTCCTTTCTCCTTCGATCTTCTATGAAAATCCAAGGCCTCATTAGTGAATTTAGGAGCTTTCCACCTCACCTCTTTAAGAGTAAAAAAACCACGACCTCATCAAAGACCAATGTCTTTACAATGCTTCTAATGGCCATTACTAGGTTGTCCCATGAATATGACAAAGATCACAAAAGGGTCATATGATGATCCTCCTCATCCATATTCACTCCAACTGAGATCAACTGGGTCACAATAGTATTAAATTCATTAATGTGCTTGGATATAGAATCATCATCACCCTTTCTCTAGGAAAACAACTTTTTCCATGGAAAAACCCAAAAAAATTCCCCCAACGTTTTCTAGAGAGTTGTTGTGGTTTTTTTTCCATAAATGTTCAATAACACTGAATCAACCAAACATAGAATAGTAAGGATTCTCACCTTTCTCTCCAACACCACCCACTCTTCATATTTTATACTAGTAGGTCATATGTCTCAATCTATGAGAAGACCTCAATCTTGAGCTTCCACAACTCAAAGTTTGTGTCATTAAAATCCTCCATTTCTAGTCTAGATGTGCTTGCCATTTCCTTGAAACAATATTTCCTTTTGTGTAAGCTCCCTCTTAAACCAAGATTAAATTAAAAAAAGACCTTGTCCTTCACCAGTTGGATCCAAGGTGATTAGGCTTTGATACTAAAGGAAATGAATTACAGAGGCCGAATGCACTTACAGAAAAATACAACCATTAGAGAACAATTTCCTGGGGAAAAATCTTTATGGAGAAAAACCTCACACTCTAAAGCACACTCAATGCATTATTCAATAACTAAATGGTCACAATACCATATAGAGTCTCTGTGCTGTCAAAAGAGTGTTCCACATTAGCATAAGGGTTCTAAATAAATTTCAGTAGCATAACACTAATTTACAACTCACACTCTATTTTTCTCCAATCTTAGCACTAAATAAATAGGCATAACAAAACCATATTCCAATTCTACATGTTGGAAACTACTAGCAAGTAATTGGTCAAGTATTGTTGCTTAGAGTTCATTGCTTGTTAATGATATGCATTTATTCCCTCCCAATAGTTAATATTTATTCCTTGCTATTTCTCTACATGTATTCCCTACTACAACTTAACAATAATTACATGTAGGACTACAAGGTGTATGACACACCTATCCCAACATCTGCAACACTCTATTATAACTTGTGAAAAATTGTGAATAGATTCATTAAAAAAATTCATGTCAACACTTTACAACCATATACTGACTTTTGTATTTTCACATCTCTAAATTATGTTTATAAATAGAAAATATTGTAAATCCTTCAACTTCAATGTCTTCCCAACGAAATGCAGGCACCATAATGAAAACCTTGTAGTAGAACATTTCTGTTAGTTAGATGTTATTCTTACTAATATCGCTTATGAAATAACACAGGACTCTAGAATGTAGAAATTATTGGTGGGAGTTCTAGTTCAAATTCTGATATATACAACGAGCATTTTCAAGAGCAAGGATCATATAGGAAATATGAAGGATGCTTCTTAAGCTATCTTCCTGTCCCTCTTTCACCTCTGTTGGCTCCTGGAAGGTACCCAAGAGTTTCAACAAACGTGACTGGATTTTAGTATCGAGATGAATTTGTGGACATACATCCCTGAAATGATTGCAATGGCAATTGAACAAGAGAGTGTGAACTGGAACAATATATCTGCCAATCACTGGCTGCTTGCACTGATCATTGCAAAAATATTCTACCAAAATGTGGGGAACATCGATCTAATGACATAAAAAGAGTATCAACTCCACTAATCGTTCCTCAACGTTGCCATTGTTGGTGATTCTCATCTGATGAAAGAGTTTCATGACTTTTTTGGCATGGAGGACTCTGCAACATCGATTTATCAAGAATATTGATTGCAAAATGAAACGAGTAGAACACAATACATTATATATATATATGTGTGTGTGTGTGTTCAAATTTTACACCCATGTACCCCCCTCTCTCTATATATGTATGTGTTTACATTTTACACCCTTGTACCTCTTTATATTAATCTAAAACCATATGTATGTATGTGTTTAAATTTTACACCCACGTACTTCTCTATATTAATCTAAAATCATCGACATGTGCATTTGTTATTGCCTCTCGATATACTTGCACTAGGGTAGGAAAACATAGATAGAAGATGACAATATTTGAGTAGTTTAGGTTTCTCTAAAATTCAAATTTCCAATTTATGTAGGAAGAAGTCGTCGACTATCTTGCTTATAGAGCAAAAATGAAGTGTAATGTGGATTTTGTGGTTAAAATTGTTGGGATTTCATTAGCTGACCTTATTAAGTATCCACAAATGTTTGCATACAATGTAGAGATGAGAATATTTATGCGACATAGAGTAATGGAGGCATTGAAATCAATGCAAGTGCAAGTGTCGATGAAAAAAAGGGAAGACATAGGGGTTGAGTTTTATGCATATTGTTATCTTGACATAAAAATATTTCTTGGAAAAATATGCTAACTTCAATGGTGAATCCTTGTCGCTTCTGCTGGATATTTATCATGGAAGGAGGGAATTTTGGAAAGTTGACCACGAACAAGCAGACACATAGTGAGTGTGCTTCAATCAAAATGATTCATGGAAGTTTCCATAGCTGGTCAACAACTTCAATATGAATTTTCCTGTTGGGCAGCGGAATCATAAATCAACAAGATTAATGACAAGCAAAAAAACTAGAACAACAATCACACAATGAACACAATGATTTATGTGGAAAAACCCTTCTAAGGGAAAAAACCATGGGGCAATGATAATCGATATTCTTATTATTCAAGGGATAATTACAACAACTGAATTACAAGCTTACAATATTCCTCACACCCTCATCCCACACACTGCACTACACTACATTGCATCCCCACACCTCTTCGAGTATGCTAGATATATAGGATCTGTTATATGGTTAAACAAACTAGTTACAACTAGATCCACCAGTTACAAAAAACTGATCACTGTAGTGTGCATGCATGCACATTCCATTTTTAGCTGATACGGTGTGCATGCAACCGCATGGAAAATTAGTTGGAAGTTTCAAAAATCTCCACCTTGACAACAATTTACCTGATCTATCATGGCCAAATTAATTCATCACCTTTTCTGCAAGCTAAGAGAAGTCAAACGCCATTGTAGCTTCTCTAACAAAACTGGTTTCGTGAATATGTTTGCAAAATTCACTTTTGTATGGACCTTTTTCCAGAGCCACTCCCCCTTCATCAACAACCTGTCTTATAAAATGGTATTTAATAGAAATATTCTTCGTCTTGCTGTGATAAGATGGATTTCTAGCCAAATGAATAACACTGTGACTATTACAGAATACTTTCACCTTGTCCTGCATCCTTCCAAACTCACCCAACAAACCTTTTAACCAAATTGCCTCCTTGCATGCATGTGAGGCAACCATAGTTTTCATCTCAGTAGTGGATAAAACAAATATGTTTTGAAGCTTTGGCATCCAATTAATAGGTCCTCTTGCAAGAGTGGATCTCCTTTTGTCCAAGTCACCTGCAAAATATACATTGACATAACCACAAACTAAATCAATTGAACCATCATAGGTGATAGAATAATTACTTGTGCCCCTAAGATATCAAAGCACCCATTTCACTACTTCCCAATGCTCTTTACCTAGATTTTTCATGTATCTACTGACAACACTAACTGCATGTGAAATATCTGGTCTAATACTCACCATTGCATACATCAAACTTCCTACTGCATTAACATATGGTACACGAGACATATAATCCTTTTCTTCGTCATTACTAGAGCATAAACATAAATCTTGAAATGTGAAGCTAAAGGGATTTGTACGGGTTTCACATTATTCATACCAAATCTCATAAGCATTTTCTCCACATGCTTCTGTTGTGAGAACCACAACTTACCATCTTTCCTGTCTCTGTGTATCTCCATGCCCAAGATTTGTTTTGTTGCTCCTAGATCCTTCATATCAAACGTCCTAGCCAACTGAGCCTTTAACCTGTTGATTTCGACCATGCTTTTTCATGCAACACGCATATAGTCAACATATAACACCAAAATAATGAATATTCCATTTTCCAAATTTTTAAAGTAAACACAATGATCATATTCACTTCTTGTAAAATTTTGGCTCACCGTGAAGGAATCAAACTTCTTGTACCATTGCTTGGGAGACCGCCTCATTCCATACAATGACTTCTTGAGTTTTCTAACAAACCTCTTATTGCAATCCTGAACAAACCCTTCTGGTTTTTCCATATATATATCCTCATCCAAATATCCATGTAGAAATGTTGTTTTAACATCTAACTTCTCTAACTCAAGATCAAGTATAGAAACTAGTGCTAACACAACACGAATTGAAACAAGCTTCACAAATGGTAAAAAGATTTCATGAAAATCAATACCTTCCTTTTGAGAATACCCTTTTGCTACCATCCTTGCTTTACACCTTTCAACTTTATCATCAACACCCTTTTTCAGTTTGTAGACCCACTTGCAACTGACAACCTTCTTGTTCTATGGAAGTTCTACCAGGTCCCATGTTTTATTCCTCTTTAAGGCATCCATTTCTTGTTTCATAACTTCTTTACATTTAACACTTTCACATACCTTCATTACTTCCTGATAAAAACTAGGTTCTCCATCATTAGAAACGAAAGCCAGAGATGAAACATAATCATCATACCTTGTAGGAGGATTCTTGACCCATGTAGATCTCCTTAGAGTTGGTTGAGGCATATCCACAATTTCTTGGATATTTTCTGCATCTTCATCTTCTTCTGGAAATTCTTCATGCTCCTCCTTTTTTGAAGATGGTTGAGTCTCCAACTGAATTTCCCGAACTTGCGGTACCTATTCTTGTCTCACTTCAACATCTAACAGGTCTTATTTTATGAGTGAGGATTCATCAAATACTACATCTCTGCTTATGATGAGTTTGTGGGAAGTAGGATCCCACAATATGTACTCCTTAACTCCATCACCATAACCAAAAAAGACATATTTATTTGATCTAGGATCTAACTTAGAACGTCGATATTTAGAAATAAGAGCATAAGCGTCACAACCAAATATTCTCAGATTTGAATAATCACACGAATGACTTTTCCATACCTCTTATGGAATCTTATAGTTTATTGCAGTTGATGGTGACTGATTCGTATCAAATAGCATGTTGTAAGAACCGCTTCTACCCAAAATTATTCCTGCAACTTGGAATTACCGAGCATGCTCCTTGCTATCTATAGAAGAGTCCTATTCATGCGTTCAACAACACCATTTTTCTGAGGAGTATAAACCATGGTATTATGTCTTTCGATCCCAGCTTCCTTGCAATAGTTTTCAAATTCCATAGATGTGAACTCACCTCCATTATTTGTTCTTAAACACTTGATTGACTTGCTAGTGCTATTTTCAACTAAATCTTTAAATTGCTTAAAAGTATTAAATACATCAACTTTTCTTTTAAGTAAATAGATACACACCTTTCTAAAGTAATCATCTATAAATGCCACAAAATATGATGATCCTCCAAAAGAAACTATAGGGGATGGTCCCCAAACATCTGAATGAATGTAATCAATGATACCTTTGCTTATATGTCTTCTTGTTTTAAACTTTTGTCTACATTGTTTTCCAA
The DNA here is from genome assembly GCA_900067695.1 of Picea abies. Lineage (NCBI taxonomy): Eukaryota > Viridiplantae > Streptophyta > Pinopsida > Pinales > Pinaceae > Picea > Picea abies. The sequence continues at coordinate 18,079 of CBVK0103435335.1, read as the reverse complement.
AAACACAATACTTGCAGAAATTCAAATTCAGAAACTTTAAACTTGGAAGTGACTTACGATCAACCAATACCTTAAGCCCTTTCTCGTTCACATGACCCAAACGTTGATGCCATAAATGAGTAGAGTCACTTGCACCTTCAAATGCTACCACTGCTTGATTTATTTCAGTCCTTCCTCCAAGCTGATAAAGGTTCCTGAACCTCTTTGCCTTCATGACTACTAAGATTCCTTTGGACACCTTCAATACTCCACCTTGAGTTGTACACTTATAACCAGTAGAATCTAGAACTCCCAAAAATAATTAAGTTCTTTCTAAGTTCGGGTACATGCCTCATATTTTCTAATGTTCTTACAATACCATCATACATTTTAATCTGGATGCTACCAACCCCAACAATTTTACAAGAAAAATCATTTCCCATAAAAACAACACCATCATCAATAGATCAGTAAGTTGAGAACCAATTTCTATGAAGACACCTGTGGTTGCATGAACCAGAATATAAAAACCAATGTTGATGTTGATGTGAAACATCACAAGTAGATAATACCTCATCAACCATACCTGAACCTGAACCTGAACTTGTTTCAACTGAATTAAATTCCTTTGCCTCCTTTGTGGAGTCCTCTTTAGATATTTTTTGTCTTTTCCAACAATCCTTCTTAAGATGCCCATAATTGCCATAGAACCAACATTTTTTCTTACCCTTCTTGCCTCTTGACTTATATCTTGATGTACCTCTCTGATCTTGCCCTCTTTCTGTAGATCGACCTTTGTGTTAGAATATGAAGGATTGTGCTCATTTTACCATTAACAATACCCTTGTCACCCAACCATAGGCCGAAGCCACCCTCCGAGCACAGTGACCTTGACAGAGAAAATAATCCTGGTAGAAATTCAATAGTCAAGAGAGGCTAATGCACCAAGCAAGAAGTAACCAAGCTGATCAGATAGTCTCACCCAAAAACTGGCGCAACACCTTCCCTAGGACTTGCGCACAAAACTGTTGGACTGCAGTGCGCAGAAACTGCTCTCTGCAATTTTGAGAAGTGTATAATGAGAGACTGGTGCCCTGTATTTATAGTAATTCTGGCAGGATTTCCTGGGCCGACTTCTCCTACTGGGTACTAATTAATTCATATTAATTATATTTCTGCAGCTGACATCTTGTCTAGGGTTCCTTCATTTCTTTGCTTCCTTCTAGAACATTCTAATCTTGTCAAAGGTCATAATAGAGGTTCATACCTCTCGAAGCTACCATAATATCAACACTCCCTCCTAGCTAGGGAGGTATGGTCTTGAGCACAAACATACCATTCAATTGGTAGTATCATGAGCACCGTCATTATTATACAACTGAATAATATCCTATGCCAACTAGTACAATATCAATTGATAGAACACACCCATGTTTGTCCATGGTAGTACAAAACTACTCAAACCATGACACAAAGTAAAAAACAATGGAACAAATCCACCACAGTAGTATATCTCTACTGTTTAGAGACATGCAGTCTCCATAACAATCATCTGATGCCAACCTGCACAGAAAAATATTGTTAAAAATAAAATGAATCATCCGGGCCAATCTTTCACTCACGTCTGTGAGATATGAGAGAATATCTGCCCTTAGAGTAGAACAATGAGATATCTGGACTATTCTTCTCAAGCAAGGAAGAATAATTGTCCTGTCTTCTGAACCTGGACCATTCCCCACCCTGGGCCATTCTTCCTACACTAATCAAAATGCACCTTGGAGAGAATGTATAAACCCTAAGGAATGCCTGTCCTTGATTGCTGAGCCTGGACCATTCCCCACCCTGGGCCATTCCTCCTACACTAATCAAAGTGAACCTTGGAGAGAATGTATAAACCCTAAGGAATGACTGTCCGAACCATTTCCCTTGTTAACCACAAGAGGAAAAGATTGTCTTGTATCAACCTCCAAAACAAACCATTCCTCATGTTAACCACAATGAGAAATCGTTGTCCGGTGAGGCGGGCCAGTCTTCTTGAGTATCCCTCAAGAAGAGAGACTGCCCTAGACCACTCCCCATGTTAACCACAATGGGAAGTTTCTGTCTATGATACATCAACAATCTGAACCATTTCCCATGTTAACCACAATGGGAAATCATTGTCTGTCAGAAATCTCAAGCCACTTTCCGAACATGAAAGAATCTATCCAAGATGAACTATTTTTCAATCTCGAAAAATAAATGTCTTCAATAATATTTTCAGTGCTCCCTCCCAACCTAGAGAGTAATTTCTTCCCTTTCAGCTAAGGGAGTTATTTCCACGATCCCCATCTTCTCTTGAAAATATGCAAACTTTATTATGGATAGAGGCTTTGTCAGGATGTCTGTTGTCTGCTCATCTGTGAGGATATACTCGAGATTTACCTCTCCTTCCTGGACTTTATCTCGAATAAAGTATTATTTGATCTCAATGTGTTTCGACCTTTCATGAAACACATATTATACAACTCTGATTATCACAATGTATTATGGTTGATTCTAGAATTTGATCAAATAAATCGAAGATTAACTTCCTTATCCATATTGCTTTTGTGCATGCTTCACATGTTGTGATATACTTTGCTTTTGCTGTGCTGAGTGCGACATACTTCTGTTTCTTGCTGCCCCAAGATATCATAGCGGAGCCCAAGATGAAACACATGCCTGAAGTGCTCTTTCTGTCTTCTGCACTTCCTTCCCAATCTGAGTCTGTGAATCCATGAAGTTGTATATCGCTGGATGCGGTATATCTCAAGTCATAGTTTATTGTTCCATGAATATATCTTAATACATGTTTTGCAGCTATCCAATGCTCATGTCTCGATTCCACCTGGAACTGGCTTAGTGTATTCACGACAAAAAAAATGTCTGGTCGAGTATTTACCAAATACATCAATGACCCAATTAGTTGTCGATATAGAGATAGATCTACTGGATCAGAATCTGGATCCTTTACTTTTCTTATATCTGTATTCATTGGAGTGTCCATGGAATTACAATTCATCATTCCAAACTTATGAAGGATCTTTATTGCGTACTTTCCTTGTCCAAGGAATACTTCACCACACTTCTTCCATACTTCTAGTCCCAAGTAGTAATGCATGAGACCTAGATCTTTCATATCAAATTCAGAAGCTAGTTCATTCTTGCACTGGATGATGAGAGACTCTTCACCTGTTATGAATAGATCGTCAACATATAGTAGTAGAATTATAGGTGCATTCTCCACGACTTTGTAATAGAGGTTTGGATCTGCATGACTCTTGGAGAAACCAAGTCTTGTTAAATAGTTGTCCATTCTGGCATACTAAGCTCTTGGAGCTTGCTTGAGTCCATATAGGGATTTCTTCAATCTGCAAACATGAGTGTCTCTGGAATGTACCTCAAATCCTTGGGGTTGTTCAATATATACTTCTTCTTCAATTGCTCCATTGAGGAAAGTTGTATTTACATCCATCTGATGTAAGTTCCATCCCATGGAAGCGACAAGAGATATAATAGCTCTGATGGAAGTATATCTAGCCACCGGAGCAAAGGTTTTGTCATAATTTTCTCCCTCCTTCTGGGAGAACCCTCTAGCTACGAATCTTGCCTTGTATTTATCCACACTTCCCTCTGCTGCATGTTTGATCTTATATACTCATTTTGAAGTTACCACTGATTTATCTTTAGGTCTCGGTACTATTTCCCATAATTCATTCTTCATAATGGATTGATGTTCTTCCGTCATAGATTCTTTCCATTGTCCCTTTTGAACTGCTTTTTCAAATGTGGTAGGTTCTTCATCTAGAAGCTTCGTCATGTATGCTACATAACTTGAGAATCCTTTAGGCCTTTTACTCTTTTTGAATGTTCCTTCTGGAACCTTGAGTCTTTCTGCATCTTGTAAGGTAGATTCAAGCCAAGATGGTCATTTTTTGGTCTTGGGTACGATATCTGAATCAATGTTTTCACATGTCTCCATAGGATGATAAGGTTGTTCCCTTTGGTCATTTTCGTTTTCTGTGTTTTCTTCATTAGGTTCTTCAATCTCTTCTTCTTCAATAGTTTCTTCTATGGATTTCTTGAAGGCCATCTTTTCATTGAATGTTACGTCTCTGCTGACTTCGATCTTGTGTTGTTCTGGAATATATATTCTATAGGCTTTGGATGAATCACTGTATCCTACAAATATCCCCTTCTTTGCTGAGGGTTCTAGTTTATTCCTTTTGTCCTTGGGAATGTGAGAGTAAACAGGGCATCCAAATATTCTTAGGTTTTCCACATTAGGATTCTTATTTGAGAAGGATTCTTCTGGTGTCATGTCCTTCAATATACGATGAGGAATTTTGTTCTGCACATATATTGTTGTAATTGTTGCTTCTCCCCATAGGAACATGGATAGACCTTGATCATTTAGTAAGGCTTTTACGATTTCTTCAATAGATTTGTTCTTTCTTTCTGCTACACCATTTTGTTGAGGGTTATGAGGAACAGTCAACTCCCTCCTAATCCCTGTTGATTTGAAGAATGCAACGAATTCCTTTGATGTGTATTCTCCACCATTATCCGTTCTTAGCGTCTTGATCTTCTTATTCGTGAGGTTTTCTATCTCTGCTTTGAATTCTTGAAACTTGCTGAATACTTCGTCTTTTGTCTTTGGTAGTTATAACCAAGTCTTTCTTGAATAGTCATCTATGAATATTAAGTAGTAAGAAGATCCTCCTAGAGATTTTACTGGCATCAGACCGCAAAAATCTTAGTGTATCAAATCTAGAATCTCCTTAGATTTGTTATTGCTGCTTGGGAATGGTTTCTTGATATTCTTCCCAAGAGCACAAACTTTGCAGATTCCTTCATGTGTAGACAACAACTTTGGTATTCCTTCAACCATTATTTTGAGAAAGGGTAATGCTTGATAATTAATATGAGCGTACCTTCTATGGCAAAGTTCATTAGGGTTTACTTCGTCATGTACAAGAGATTCTTCATTTTGTTCTAGTAGTATGTACAAATTTCCTTCACGACTTCCGATAACCCTAGCATTCTCTATGTTAGAGTCTTTATGCCATGATAATACTTTTCCATCCACAAAGGCTATTCTGTTTCCTTTGTCTTCTAGGCAGGATATGGATACAAGATTCTTTTCTAAACCAAGTACATATAAAACATTGCTTAAGTGAACATAGTTACTTGTTTTCATTTTGATGGAGGCTTGTCCAAATCCTTCCACGGGGTAAGTGGTTTTGTCTCCAAGCTCTACCTTGTACGAGGTCTTCTTCTCATTTAGATTTGAGATTCTGGCTTGATATCCCATCATGTGCCTAGAAGCTCCACTATTGATTATCCACATGTCATCTTCAATCGTTCCAGTGAGTGCTGAGTAGTGTAGAATATTGATTTTTTTACTCATGTCTTCGGTTGACTAGTAACTGGTCATGACTTGATCCAAAACTTCAACTTCATCGTTTCTGTCTTCTGAGAGAGCCAAAAGATGCACTGAGTTAGGGCGCATATGATGCTCTTATCTTTGAGCGAGATTCTCCATCACAAGGTGTCGGATATGATATTTAGGGGTTCTACAACTGCTCCTGCTAGTAACCCTAGCGACAGTGTCTTGGAAGCTGCTTCTGCTAGTAACCCTAGTGACAGTTCCTCAACAAGCTCAATATCCTAGTGGCTATGTTTCCTTTCAACATTTAGAATGAATGAAGGAGGTGTAGGCCCATAACCTGTTAGAATATGAAGGATTGTGCTTGTTTTACCATTGATAATACCCTTGTCACCCAACCATAGGCTGAAGCCACCCTCCGAGCACCTTGACCTTGACAGAGAAAAGAATCCTAGTAGAAATTAAATATTCAAGAGATGCTAATGCACCAAGCAAGAAGTAACCAAGCTAATTAGATAGTCTGACCCAAAAACTGGCACAACACCATCCCCAGGACTTGTGCACAAAACTATTGGACTGCAGTGTGCATAAACTGCTCTCTGCAATTCCGAGAAATGTGTATAATGAAAGATTGGCACCCTGTATTTATAGTAATTCTGGCAGGCTTTCCTAGGCCAACTTCTCCTTCTGGGTACTAATTAATTCATATTAATTATATTTCTGCAGCCGACATCTTGTCTAGGGTTTCCTTCATTTCTTTGCTTCCTTATAGAATATTCTAATCTCGTCAAAGGTCACAATAGAGGTTCATACCTTCTGAAGCTACCATAATATCAACACTTTGACCACCATTGCTTCTGATATTGAGGTTTCTTTACTGGATCTTATCCTCATTTCCTCAGCCAACATAGCTCCCACAACAATATCATAAATCAATGGTTTCTGTTGTGCTAAACCACATAGATGTGACTAGATGATCCCAAGATTCAGGTAATGAAAACCATAATGTGTCTGCTTTGTCCTCATCTTCATATTTTACATCCATACTAGTTAATTGACAAATCAAGGTATTGAAAATATTTAAATGGTCATCGATCTTTGTTACTTGTTTCATTCGTAAGCTATACAACTGCCTCTTTAAGAAGATTCTATTCGTCAAGGACTTTTTCATATAAATACTTTCCAGTCTATTCCACAAGCCTGTTGTTGTCTCCTCGCCAACGATGCTAAACACAACTTCATCTGCTAGACACAGACAAACGGTACTAAGAGCTCTTGCATCTAGATCTTCCTAGTCCTCATCTATCATGCTTGTCAGTTTCTTTGTCTTTCCCGCCAACGCCTTTTGCAATCCTTGTTTCACAGGCAGATCCCACATCTTGAGCTTCCATAGCTCAAAGTTATTCTTGTTGTTGAATTTCTCCAATTCAAACTTTGAACTCTACACTTTTTCCAGTTGCAGAAACTCCCAAACCACTACTTATAAAACTGAGCTTTTTAAAGAATATGGAGAACCAATATTATATTTAAACCCCCAAAATATTTAATTAAAAAGTTTAAGATAAATCACAAATATTTAATATATATACCTTTAAACCTTTTACTAAAACAAAAAAATGGGTCCACCTTTTAAACAAATAATATTTTAAGAGGACATCCTCCACCCACTCCACTTATGCATACAAGTGATCCTTCTTATAATATTTCTTATGTGCATGATAAAACAAAAAAATTCGTTTTGATACAATGAATTCCTTGAAAATTCAATTTCGTAATTTTGAGAAAAACTAACACTTCTCCAACATGGATTAGGGTGCATTAGAGCAAATAATAATGCCCCCCCTTGCAATGAATTCGTTCCTAGCACACACCACACAAATTGAGCTCTTCCAATATAGATTCGTCTCAACTTTAGCGCACACAGATTCGCTTGGATTGACTCAGCTCACCTGCCCACCTACTCTGATATCACTTGTTGGGAAGCATAAACATAAACTCAACAATATTAATGACAAGCAAAAAATTGAGAACAACAATCACATAATGAACACAATGATTTATGTGGAAAAACAATTCTAAGTGAAAAAACCATGGGGCAATGATAATCAGTATTCTTATTATTCAAGGGAGAATTATGACAGTGGAATTACAGGCTTGCAATCTTCCTCACACCCTCATCCCACACTTTGCAATACACTTTATTGCATCCCCACACCTCTATGGGTATGCTAGATATTTAGGATATGTTATATGGTTAAGCAAATTAGTTACAACTAGATCCACCAGTTATACAACATTATCACTGTAGTGTGCATGCATGCACATTCCATTTTTAGTTGATACGGTGTGCATGCAGCCGCATGGTAAAATAGTTGGCAGTTTCAACATTTTCCTGTGCACTATTTTTCTTCTTGAAGTTATTTTCTTTGGCGAGAGAACCCCTCATAAAGGTATTTTTTTAGACTGAAGTGATGTACATAGATGTCTAGCTTACACCATATCTATGACTTCCTTCCACAAGAAGAGTTCTACTTGCAACATCACACTGATATTTTAAAATAAGAGCAAAGCAAATTTTAAAATAGGAGCAACCTGAGAGTACTTCCTCATTCTTTTCAAATGAAGGTACATCATGCTCTCCTTTATGTTGTTTATTGTCCTTGGATGTATGGATATATTTAGGGGTGAATCACCCCACATTACTATCTTTCAACAAATTTTGATAAGTTTTTAAGTAATGTTTAACTACATTTTCATTCTTGTCACCAAAAATTGTTTGAAAAGGTTGTTGATTGCACTTGTCAATGGAGCTCTAATGTATTATGAAGGATAACATTATTATCATTTTGCATATGCTATAGTAATACACTTACATTTATTTATAACATCTAATGTTTTAATATGAACAATAATGATAAGACATCATAAAAAATACTTACTCCCCCTCACCCTCCTTCCAATCTAATTAGTTTTAATTTAGTTGTTGTGAACATGAATGTGGGATTAATTTGCAATTTTTGGGTTGGTTGCAGGTGGGAACAATAGGAGGTGGAACACAATTAGCCTCACAAGCGACTTGCTTGAATATGTTCAGAGTGAAAGGAGCAAATGTGGAATCCTCTATAGCGAATGCTCAAAGGTTGGTGGGAATTGGGGTAGGAGCAATTTTGGCAGAACTGTCTATCATGTTTTCTTTGGTTACATGAAAATGGGTGAAGAGCCATATGAATTTCAAGAAAAGAAGCCAAAGTAACAACCACCACCTGATTAGTGACCTTATTTATCATAGTTGGGATCCACACACCCCAACCCAACAAAGTCACATGTAACTTATTTAACTCAGTCATTATTCATTTCATTTCAAGGTGGTTTGCCTATCAAAGTAATGAAGGACATTGATATTCAAAATTACTTTAATAATTGTTTATACAACGCACTCGTTACATAGTTTTACACGAATAATGCCTCATGTGCAAGAGTTTAAACTACAATCGGGGGTAGTATCTGACCTCATGTGTGGGACTAAGGCTAGATGTTACTAGAAAGCACATGACCCCACTGAATCTAGCCATAATAATGACCACAAGAAACACCTTTTTTCTTGCGGATACTATCTAGGTTGAAATTGTCTTTTGGTCTTGGAGTAAGACATACAACATTACAAACATAAAATACATAATAATAATAATAATAATAATAATAATAATAATTTAATTAAATAAATCAATAGACATGTACCTCTGCATCAAGAGACACGTACCTCTTCACCTCATGACCAATCAATGCTATACAGTAAACCATCACAAGGGTAAGTGTATAATATTTTTTTATCAATTATCAATCAAATATCATATTAAGAAATATTCTATCTTCATTAATAACAACTAACTTGTTACATACAACTTCTTTTGATTTGGTAAGAGCTTGTCTTCCTTGGATGTAAGGAAACAAGTTAACGACCCAAATCCCAGAGGCCTCTAGCAGGAGAAGAATTTTTCCCCTTACGAACCACCAATGGGTCCTTTCAGGTGGCATGGGTTTCCTTGAATATTGGTGATGAGTCAAATCACATTTGTGGATAACAACCAATGATGATTGTTCTAATTGTTGATTGACAATTGAGTTATGATAGGATTTACATTATAGAGGCACTAGAGAAGTATAATATGTATAGCTTTGGGGTGGTGGTATTGGAAATGATAAGAGAACACAAACCATGTTTGAAACTACCTAACTTATGGAACACTACATATGCATGGTTGTTTCACAAAAGGAACTTCTCTAAGGTAAGGAATTTTTCATGGAACAACCGAAGACGATAAGAATTTGTTCAATAATTTAAATCCTTTTACTATGAGTTATATGCATCAACTTTCGTTCACAAACCAATCACCTTTAACACTTTTGACAAATTAAAAAGTCGAATGGTTGTAGAATTACAATCGAGAAATCAATTTTGGTTTGTTGGGCCTTTACTTATTTCAACATTCCTCGATGAAAAAGGTTTCACGAACAAAACATTTTGGCCTAGAATGTGGCTCAAATCCGGCTTTACCAGATAGCTTGACTCCAAGCCTCAGAAAAACAAATTGAATTGTTTGTGTCTTGAATATTCTAAATGAAATTGTGTGGATAGTTTGATTATAATTATAAATCATACTTGGAGTACTCATGAGTTTTGGTGCTTCAATGGTCATCTCCAGTGGTAGTTCCTCATCCTCCTATGGGTGAATTTCATATGCACAATGGATGGAACTCCAATCTTGAGAGCTTATCATTGGGAGTCAATGAGTCATCACTGGTGCAAATTGTTGAGGATATGACCCTCTCATGCACTTTGAACGTTGAATCTCATTTGAATATATGGTTTCCAACCTCTAATTGAATTGTATAAATTACCCACGAAAATTTCCTGATACATAGTAACAACCCTCCATTTCCTTCGATTCCAATAGTCCTTGGAAGATTCTCTGTATATATCACCATTTCATTGTTCTTGAAACCTCCATTAGAAACAACAATTGGGGTTGATAAGTTTCGTTGTCTATTTAGAGCCTCTCGAACACCGATGTGTGTCATTTGATGTTTGATTTATGATCTGTCCTGCAAACCACCATGTGTCATCTATTGATTGGTCTACGTTCCATCTGGAAGCGTACACCACCTGTCCATCCCGCCCAACATCCCCCTGCATCCCCTCTTCACCTTCACTCTTCCTTTGTTTGCCAAACATTGTCTTATGGTTTTGCTCCATCATCATCTCTTCACCCTTTTAACTGTTGCCTCTTCTTCCTCTTCTATTTCTCTCTAGAAAATTCACAGTCGCATATCTACGATTATTGTAGGTGGACATGTAGCTAGATGGTTTGGATTTGGATTTATAGGATCGTTGAAAATATTCCGCGAGGTGTGGGATTAAGATTGACCTTGTGAAGTATTCCTTTTCCATCTAGAAACAAAATCATGTGATCTTTAAACAACATAACCACCCCAATTTACTTTAGTGTTCCCTTTCCCCTAATTCAAGAGTATACTAGTTATCCTTGTTTCCATTTCTCTAAGCGCTAACATTAGTTTCCTTTATTTGATTTCATCATTGTCATCAAGTTCATCAAGTTCATAAGAAACATATCAAAATTGTCTGATATCCATATGGTTTATAATATCAAATTTAATTAATTTATTTAAAATGGCATAATAAAAGCTAAGTACATTAACAAATTTCAAAATCTATGTATTGCAATATTTATCTTATTTTCATCATATTCATTATTTAATTTGTCACAATCTTTTAAATATCAATAAGATAATCCATCCATTTATACAAAGGTGCATCAACTTTACAAAAATCTCATTCCTCATGACATTGACATATTTGTTTCAAGACTTATAAGTTGATTCCATATCAAAAAATATAATTATATTAACATATATCTTTCATATAAATAAAATTGAAAGCTGATTAATGGTGTCATGCTTATTTTTCTCTTAAAATGTATTGGTCAAGAAACAATTTTTATCTTCTCAAAATGGGGAGTTTAGAAGTTCATAATCAAATTAGGTTTTCACTTTACGAGTTTTTCTCTTAAAATGGTTTGGTCAAGAAACAAATTTTATCTTCTCAAAATGGGGACTTTAGAAGTTCATAATCAAATTAGGTTTTCACTTTACAACTTTCAAATATTCTATAGATCAATTCAATAAATTATACTATTTTTTCAATATTTTAAACATCTTTATTTTATAATTCAAGTTTAAAATAAAATTTATTAAAATTATTGAATAAAAGATCTAATCTCAAATTAATAACTCAAAATTAACATAGGCATGATTGAAAAATAAAATGTCCACATCAATGGTAATGTTTCTTAAAAATTTAACTCAAAATATTAGACATTCCTAAACAATGGACAACGTCTATTTTCATTCAAAATCAAAAAGTGCGTTTCAAAAAATAATGATATTAACTAACATAATATGGGGTCATCCATTTACCAACTTATATGTGGGTCCCTGAGTGATAGAATCTTGGGGACTGTGCTTGGAAGAGTGTAGGCGCAAGGGAATGTGTTGGAGGAGCTCAGTTTTAATGGCGTTTTTTTTCAATTATTAATAGGGTTCTTATAGAAATAGGATCTCGTTTTTAAAGGAACAGGTGAACCCACTGTTCATCTTAGTTTTGGTGATAACTATGGACATAGGATCATCAGGTGTCGCTACCACTCAAACCTTTCAAAACCAACCCTACATCTGGCTAAACCTTAGTGAAAACAGAGGCATAAGCTTAGAGCTCGACACAAAGGGCGATTTGACTGTTGTGGTTTCCTAATTGGATCTGGAGCTCGAAATTTATGGACTGTTTATTGCCTAAGACTTGGAGCGCCTACTATGGCCATCAGATCCCTCCTCGTCATTACCTCTCACTCACTAGAACCCTCCACTTGTGCTCCTTAAACTGACACTCCTCCTCCTTAAATTCTACTCTGCCACTCATTGTAATCTACATGTCTGGCTTCATAACTATTTCCTACAGACTTGAAAGTATTGACGATTACTTAACTCCTACACAAGTTTTTATGCCTTGAAACCTGCTCCCCATTACTATCTGCACGAGGTGGCACCTACCGGAGAGACCTTCTAGCACCTTCCAATGGAGGCTGAGGTCAACGCACTAATGAGTGTGACTGGCGAAGCCCTATGGAAGAGTGCCAGTCTCTTCACACCATTGGATGCTCCATTAGTCTCTACGTCTTCCCACCTTACCATTTTTCCAAAGGTGGTAGAACTCTCAGCTCCTCCGCTGCCTGCCCACCACTGTAATCTCCCGACTTCGACTTCGCTACATGGACTGGTATCTTCCCTTGGATGCACTAAAAAACGACATACAAAAGGTCTGAAAGAGCGACCTCGTACATCTCAGTCATGGCTAGCCAAGCCTCCGGGAACCAATAGACTGTGGAAGCTTAACAAGAGAAAACGACGCCTAATCATGGGCTCAGATGTGAGATTAGAGGAAAGCGTCCAACTCTCCCTCTATGGACTTGTGGGCATGTTTACTTATCGTGCTCTTATCTTTGATTCCTTACCGGAATGGATTTTAGACAACTGGTTACCTATTCTAGGATACGTGCTAGAGCTCATTTCCTTATCTTTTGGTTGGTTTGGTTTTATTTTTAACACACCAGAGGAATCACAACTTATACTAGATACTTTCTGGACCATTGGTAGTGGCAGTATCGTGCTTAAAAGGTGGAGGGTTTCATTTAACCCTTCAACGGACTCCTTTCAGTTTCGACATGTATGGGTTGTTCTACCCAGACTCCCCCTACGATACTGGACCGAGAAGGCACTGGAGGCCATCGATAATGAACTGGGGCGCTTCATTTGTATTGACCCAAAAATATTAAAGAGATCTAACAGAAGAATGACGAGGATTATGGTCGAGTTGGACATTCATGCTAGTCTACCAGATGTCTTAGACATTTTCTAGCGCAGACGCTCAGTGACTCAGCGTCTGGACTACCTTGGTATTCCATTTCATTGTTCATCATGTCATCAAATAGGACATCTCTGGCGTGACTGCACAGGATCCCCTGAAGAAGAGGAATCTGAAGGATCTTACCTTCGCAAGCTACCTAGGAATGAATCTCCGAGGGTGGACTCCTATACTCTAGCCTTTGAAGGAATTATGGACGAAGGGACTGAGGACATGATGGATACTATCGAACTACAACTGATTCCTCATTTCACGCTCACAGGTAAGTTAAAACAGTTATGTCCTACTCTTTATTTTAATCTCTCTTCTTGGGAAAGACACAATTTAGATACCTCTTCTATCCCAGGACTTGACCACAAACAAAATGTTACACCCATTCCGAGTATCTCCCCCGCTTCCTCACCTTTTGTGGTTGTAGAGACAAATAAGCCTTGTTCTCCTACTCCACTATTGTCACCGATCATTGAAAATCCGTCTTCCTCCTGACCACATATTACTGGTGGGGTCCTCTCATATGCTTCTCCGAATCTACCCTATGAACGTGTTAACCTTCCTACTACACCTCATTCTATGACTAACAACAATATAGTTGGAACTACATCTCTGTTCTCCTCCCTACCGGAACAGGGTGTTGACAGTATTGGGTTATCTTCCACAATCCCAACTACAATGGAATTGCATCTTTTGGTCCCTCTACCAACCTATTTAGGTAATTCTACCATCAACAACTCTCAAGATTTACCAACTTCTTCCTGTCATGACCTTTCTACAGACTCTAATAAAAATGATTTCTCTTGGTCACGCGGCTTAGGTCTTGAGACCTCGCCTATAAAAACCCACAGTTCTCGAAGGAAAGACTTCTCTTTTGTTACTCTATCTACTGTTCCACCTGCTGAATTGACTGATATTGGGGTGCTTAGAGGCATTAAATCCCATGCCAGGTCATGTCCATGATACTCTTGTCCCTAAACATTCATGGGGTTGGTGGCGCCCTCAAAAATGCCTCTCTACCGTGACTAATTGATACCATGCATCCAAGCATTATATTTCTCCAGGAAACCCTAGTGGACGAACAAAGTCCACATACATTTATCATTGGACTAAAGCCTCACTGGTTTGTTAGTGCAGTAAATTTGGTGGGAACTTTGGGTGGTTTGCTTATGGCTTGGGATCCTATCTTTTTTTATCTAAAGCCATACTTTTGTTGTGGTGGCATCTTATTGACAGGCACCTGTTGTGCCAACAAATGATAGGTCAACCTTCTTAATGTTTATGGACCTTGTTTTGATAAACTTGCATTCTGGTCAAAGGTATCGACATCCGGTCTTCTTGCAAAACCTAATCTCATCCTTGCGGGGGATTTCAACTTCACCTTATCTTCTTCTGAGATTTGGGGAACGAATGCCTCCTCTGACGCAATGGCCTCACAGTTCAGTGATATTTTCCAACAACACAATTTGGTCGATCTCTTACCGGCCGAGGTGGTCCCCACTTGGAGAAATGGCAGATCCGATACAACGAGTATTTCAAAACGCCTTGATCACTTCTTCTTATTAGTTTATCTTCTACAACATGCTGATAGATATAGAACTTGGGTTTCATATCCTTACATCTTAGATCATGTCCCCATATTTCTACAGTTGGATTCTTACTCTCATCGATCCTCTTACCCTTTTAAGTTTAATCCCATTTGGTTGGGGAATCCTATTTTTGAGTGACTAGTCTTCGATGTATGGACTGATCAATCCTTTAAAAACAAGCCGGATGTACAGAGACGTTTAGCTGGAAAGTTAAAAGTTTTAAAATCAAAAGTGAACTGTTGGTCCCGACAACATATACCAAAGACTTTTGAAAGACTGTCATAGCTTGAACATAACATACAAGTTATGATCTTAGAAATCTATGAGAAAAAGGGAATTGATCTTATAGATCTACAACAACATTTAAAACTCCTTGAGACAGAACAAAATAATCTACTATTAATTGAGGAAGCGCATTGGCGTCAGAAAAACAGAGACACCTGGATCAGCTATGGAGGCAACAATACAAATTTTTTTCACAAATTTGCGAGTCACAGAAGGAATCACAAGCATATTTGGGCACTACAATCGGATGGAGTTGTTCCTATCATTGGACAAGAAAAACTACTAAATGCGACGTTCAAACATTTCAAAAATTCCTACCGAGATAAAGGTCTTACTAACATTGTTGATCAAGCATCTATTACAGGACTATTTCCAAAGATCATCAGTGATCGTGAGGCAGACCTTCCTTTTTCTCCTTGCACAAAAGAGGAGATTTGGAAGGCGCTCAACACCTTTAAGAAGGATAAAAGTCCCGGCCTGGATGGCTAGACAGTCGAATTCTATCTCCATTTTTTTGATCTGATCAGTGACAATCTTTGGGAACTAGTTGAAAATTCTAGACTCAGAGGAATGGTTTATCAAGCTCTAAAATCCACTTTTCTGAAGCTGATTCCTAAATAAAACAATCCACAATCCTTCAGTAAATTTAGGCCTATTGCGTTGTGCAATCTCTGTTATAATCTTATTACAAAACTTTTAGCCAATATGATCAAACCATTCTTGCCTCGCCTTATCTCGGAGGAACAATTGGGCTTCATCAAAGGTCGGCAGATACTGGATTCTATTGGATCGACAAAACATGTACTACACAACATAAAGAAAAAGAAATTACAAGCTCTGATATTAAAGCTTGATCTTAAAAAAACATTTGACTGTATCAATTGGGACTATCTCATAATGATTTTATTGCAATCTGGTTTCAGCTTTCCTTTCACAAATTGGATCTTGGGGTGCGTGTCTAGTGAGACTATTTCTGTTCTGGTTAATGGAGAAGCTACATCCTTCTTTTCAAATTAAAGAGGCTTGTGACATGGATGTCATGTCTCCACACTCCATTTATTTTGGCCTTAGAAGTTCTGAGTATTCTTCTCAAGTCGCATCAGCGTGATGGGATTATCACTGACATTAAGGTATCAAGATTGGTAAAAGTTCTGAATTTATTCTTTGTGGATGATATCATCATAGACACAAAAGTGGACCCAAGAGAATGGCATGAAATCAAATCGATCCTGAACCTCTTCTGTCGAGCTTCAGTATTACAGATTAATGAGCCAAAATCCACTTTTCACTACTCTGGACTACTGGCGACAGACATTGAGATTTTTAAATTAATCTTTCTGTTTGGATATCATGCGATCTCTCTGCGTTTGAGATATCTTGGTTATTTCCTTAAGCCAAACCGTTACAAAGCAACTGATTGGAACTAGCTTCTTATAAAATTTGAAAAACACATTTCTCACTGGTGCAATCGCTGGCTCACTTTGGATGGAATATTCATTCTATTAAAATTGGTGTTGGAAGGCTAGGAAGTCTATTGGATGGCTCTTTCCACCATTCCTCACTCCATCTTGAATAGGATCAGACAAATGATGTTTTCTTTTCTTTGGACTGGCAACAAATTAAAACATTCTCTTCATCACTGTCGATGGGATATTATCACAAAGCCAAAAGCGGTAGGTGGTTGGGGACTTCGCAATATTGCTCTTTTCAAGCAAGCCTTGGCGTCAAAAACTCTTTGGCGAGTCTTGGCATAGGATGGCATTTGGCATCATATTATATATGAAAAATATATTACTCCTTTATCACTTGCTAGTTGGCTCAAACTCCCACTTTTTTCCCTACCAGCACCTTTATGATCTACAGATCACTATTAAAAAATATTCCTTATATTCATCACTGGCTTTGTTGGAAACCCAGCTCGGGACATGCTATTCATATAGGCAGGGATGCGATATTGGGCCTCTGGTCCAATGCTTTTCTCTCTTCTGGTTTACTAGATTATCTTAGAAATATCAAAGTTTTCTTCCTTTTCCAAGCCCGACACACCTCTGATTGTGGGTTTACTTGCACAAATTGGAAATCCAGCTCTGATTTGGGACTTACGAGGGAAATTTCTCTGGAATGGCAGTCTTATTTATCGGCGCTATGTGGAGCAGGGATTTGACTTCATTCAATGGAAGATATTCTGCAATGGATTAGTGGGGACCATTCTGGCCTATTGACTGTTAAGAATGTTTACAATGTTATTTCATCCACTATCTGGATACAAATATGCACAGGATGGAGGAGAAAATTTTGGCACTGATCTCTTCCATTAAAATTTAAATTTTTCATATGGCTAGCTACAAATGACAAGATCCTGACTTGGGACATTCTACTTCACTGGGGCTGGGAGGGACCCAATATGTGTATTCTCTGTCGCAACCATTCTGAAACTATCTCCCACATCTTTTTGGACTGTCCTTTCACCAAGACGGTTTGGCACAATATTACATTAGTCCTAAATCTCCAAAAGATGTGGATGGGCACAACCTTACATGATTGCTTGGAAAATTGGGATTTGATGGACTTCACTCTACCACATCTACCAATTATAGTCTGATGGTTCATTTGGCTTACTCACAACAGGGCGATATTTGAAAATATAACTGTCTCCATTAATATCGTTTGTTTCATAATATTGGGAGAGGTGAGAATATTGAAAAGAAAAAGAGGATCTTTGCCCCTCGTTTTATTCAACCTTTTAAAACAAGGATCTCCAGACTGTTTCTTAAGAATCAGACAGAAATTGAGGTTTACCCTCAAGAGAATTATGGTGTAAATCATGTG